>JAUELF010044624.1:0-17041 GCA_031471495.1 Clinocardium nuttallii
TGTCTTTCTCTCTATATATATCTCTCTCTATGTCTTTCTCTCTCTATATATATATATATATATATCTCTCTCTCCTTCTCTCTCTCCCTCTCTCTCTCTCTTTCTCTCTCTCTCTCTCTATGTCTTTCTCTATCTCTCTCTCTCTCTCTCTCTCTCTCTCTCTATGTCAATCTCTCTCTCTCTCTCGTTCTCTCTCGCCCGTTTTACATCTCTTTTCCCCACCCCCTCTCCTCTGTCCCGATTTCCTCTCTCTTTCTCTCCCTTTCAATCCCCTACCACTCTCTCTCTCTCTCTCGCTCTGCCATTTCTAGCTCTCTCTCTCTCTCCCTTTCTATCTCTCCCCCTCTCCCCCTTTCTCTCTCTCCCCCGGCTTTTCCACATAGACTATAAGCGCATCACTGGAAGACGAATGACGCATGTCGCATTGACTTTTCATTTTCCCAAATATGAGCTTGCACAGAAAGAAAGACTAAAATGATCTATGTATACTTTATAAACTTCGTATTATGAGAAAACATTGAGAAAAGGGAGAAAACGCTTGTTATGAATCATTGCTTATTTGTTCACAATGTTTTTAAATGTCGTCTGCTACAAAGTCGAAAAACAACATCTGCATCTGTGAAAGAGTAACGTCATGAAACTATTCTGTTATGTTTTGTAAACATGACATCTCTTCCTTATCTCCTATTGTTTTATGAGCTCTATGATATAATTGTCATTTTAACACAGATTATTTTATCGTTTAGTACCCCATAATGGAACTCTAAATTACAGTGGAAAAATAAAAACAGACACATGAATTGCTTAACCCTTTCCCACCAACAGACATGTTCTGATAACACTGCTGCAGAAGACGTTTCGAACAATGTTGGTAAAAATGAAAAGAAATCTTCATTATAAGTAATTTTCGTCTTTTTGTTTTGTTTTTATCACTCGATTCAAAAGCTACACTTTTTTATAAAGATATTTTCTATATTGTTCTAAAGATGATGTTAGAGTTGTCTATTGAAGATGTGTTGTATGTGTTAGAGTTGTCTATTGAATATGTGTTGTATGTGGAAAAGTTGTCTATTGAATATGTGTTGTATGTGGAAAAGTTGTCTATTGAAGATGTGTTGTATGTGTTAGAGTTGTCTATTGAATATGTGTTGTATGTGTAAGAGTTGTCTATTGAATATGTGTTGTATGTGGAAGAGTTGTCTATTGAATATGTGTTGTATGTGTAAGAGTTGTCTATTGAAGATGTGTTGTATGTGGAAGAGTTGTCTATTGAAGATGTGTTGTATGTGGAAGAGTTGTCTTTGAGAGGTCTCCACTTGGTCTCATCCCAGACCCGTAGATTTTAACGGATTATTATTAAAATAAGGGGAATATTATTCCTGATTGGATGAAGTATAACGAACCCAGACTTTTTACTGAATACAATTAGAGTTTTACAATATAACGAACCCAGACTTTGTACTGAATACATATAGAGTTATACAATATTTAAAATGTTAGGTCAACATGTGGCCTATAAGTACTTCTGTTGACCATTGCACAATTTATACCGAACATACATGGAAAGTTGAAAATAATATGTTTGTCTAACAACAAACAAGTGACGACTGCAGTTTAAACGATATTGTAAGAAATACACACTTTCATGTTCAGCAAGCCAACGCATCTATTCTGTGATCATCGTTGGACAATTTGAAAAAGCGCTTCCTTTCTTCTTCTTTCTCCACTGTGATATTTTCTATTAAATAACGACAGTTTTCACACTGTTAAATAAATAATAATAAATACAATAGATGCATGATGTGCGATTGTCATCAACTGGCTACACAACATCACCCAATATATGTAATGCCTCCGTGGCCTAATGGATAAGGCATCGGCCTCCTAAGCCGGGAATTGCGGGTTCGAGTCCCGCCGGAGGTTCTTTTGTATATTATGCTTTTGTTTGTACTGTTTCAATGTTATATGTAGCTACCAGAAAAGCAACCATTACGTAATTATTACAAATCCTGTCATGATATCGGCGTAAATGAACGAACAACATTTTTCATTATGTGATATTTACATAATTGAACAAACTTATTTCTTCCAAAGATAAATTATTGTTACGGTTGAGGATTGAACCCAATACCTTCCACGTGTTTCGGAGATGTGACAACGATACACGAGGGACTAAACTAATGAGCCGTCCCGCGAGAAAACCAACAGTATTGCATCTGCGTAAGGTATCGACCAGATCCGCGCAGACTGATCCGAGCCGACACATTCCGTATCAGGGGCATATAGGTATAAAGAAATGATTCTTGAAACAGAAAATCCACAGGAGGCGAAACGTTCCTATCCAAGTAAGCCTGCGCGGCATGCTAAGGCTGATCTGGGTCGACTTTTTACGCAGAGTTCATAATGTTGGTTTTCTCGCGAGACGGTTCATATATATTTAAGTTCATAATCACTGTACGTATCATAGGTTTGATTTCTTTATCAGTTGAAATATTTACTACCCATAATGCAATCGGTAAACGTAGAAAGGCGATCTTGAGTGAAGGATTTGTTTTGTTTTGTGTGTGTCTAATTGTTCGTTTACGGCGCTTTCAAAAGTAGTTCAGTTATTATTATTATTATTATTATTATTATTATTATTAATTATTATTATTATTAGTAGTAGTAGTAGTAGTAGTAGTAGTATTGATCATGACACCGACGCACCAGTTGTAATGCTATCCCCGCAAATTTGAGGACCAAAGAAGGGCACAGTTACTACTATGTTTAAAGTATAAGGTATGACCCGACCAGGGATTGAACCTTCATCTTCTGCTCACAATGCGGACGTTCTTACTGCGCTCTTCCACTATTCGTTATATTCGACCTGAGTTGCAACTTGGTAGAGCGACTGTTTCGTCCGCCATTTAAGTTTATTTGTTGTTTTAATCGTGTTCAACTTCATTTCAGTAATAATGGGCAAACATACCTGTTCTTATCACAAACATAAGAACAACGGTACCATATATTGCGGTATTTTCTAAATGTTGAACAGAGAGTTCTGACGCCCCTGTACACGATGCCTATAGAGAGACAGTGACTCAGATGTAATGTTTACATCGATTTCGCCAAATCTAAAATCCGCCATTATTAAACCTTTCAGACATATTGACGGATATTAACGCTTTTGTTGCATTGCAATAATGAGCAATTCCTCCTTTGTCACGCCGTTTTCAAATCTATTCAATAACCGTGCTTTTATTTATAAAAGTTTTTCTTCATCAAACTAAGATATTGTCGAAGCCGATTGCTGAAGATTTATTGCATGTTGAAAAGGGGTTAAACAAACACTGCTGAATCACACGCATTTTTTCTAAATTTAGTCATAATTGCGATTGCCGACAAACTAAGACATCGCAGATTGAAGACATTTAAAACACGTCAATATTTGCCAGGGCAGTTTTAAAACGCGGTGCAATACGTCGTTAACTGTGGAAGACAGTACAATGGTTCTATGAGGTTATGGGATGCCTGTCGATTTTCTATAAGACAGACCTATCACAACAGACCAGAGCAGGTGTCTTCGAGTGTCCGGTCCTACAGTAATTAACCCTTGTTGCTGATACATCGTTAATCAACTTTCCTAAACAAACGAGTATTGAACATCTATCCATCGAATAAAGTCACCTAACTGGAACAACTCATATATTAAAACATAGCAGAAAAAGGAGCAATTGCCCTCATTGAGCAACGGCTCTTTATCTACAATGTTTATATGCAAATGTGGTCACAGGAAACTAAGATTCAGTAAAAAAGAGTTCGCAGTTGTTGATTGGCATTTTAGTACATGTCTATAATGACCTCCACTTAAGTTGTCAATAGGGAAGGTCATTAGAATGTCATGTCCATTGGTTTTATTTTACTGTATAATTAAAAACGAAATCTTCATTAGTAAAATGGCTCTTCTTAGTATGACAATAAAAATGTATGAGTACACGTATATATAAATAGATAGGAAAGGTAAGGTACGGAAGTCGGAATCCCATAGACACTCTAGTTTTATAGTCGCAGAAGTATTGCTATCTGAAATAGTTCTCATGTCACAGGGGTAAAATACTGATCCAATTTCCCGAATTCCATTTTCGTGAAAGCGTGGATAAAACCTGTTTCAAAATTAATGATAAAGATATTAATATGTTTAAACTAGATATAGACAATGGTTTATATCAACTCATTATAATTATACTGGTTCATACTCTATTTTAACATTTTAACTGCCACATTGAAGATTTTTCATATTTAAACCCGTTATCTGTGGAATATGTCTATGTGTACGAGTATCGGTGATGTAGTGGTTGAGCGTCGGTCTTACATGTGGGAGGTCGCGGGTTCGATCCTCGACCGGGTCATACCAAGAACTGTTAAACTGGAAATAATGGGAGTACCACGTTGGCACTCAGAATATTGTGTTAAGCATTTACACTGACTCGTTACAGGACAAATGGACCAGTAGAACTGGTAATAATTTACACTGACTCGCTCGTTACAGGACCAGTAGAACTGGTAATAATTTACACTGACTCTCTCGTTACAGGACAAATGGACCAGTAGAACTGGTAATAATGTACACTGACTCGCTCGTTAGAGGACAAATAGACCAGTAGAACTGGTAATAATTTACAATGACTCGCTCGTTACAGGACCAGTAGAACTGGTAATAATTTACAATGACTCGCTCGTTACAGGACCAGCAGAACTGGTAATTTACACTGACTCGCTCGTTACAGGACAAATGGACCAGTAGCACTGGTAATTTACACTGACTCGCTCGTTACAGGACAAATGGACCAGTAGCACTGGTAATTTACACGGACTCGCTCGTTACAGGACCAGTAGAACTGGTAATTTACACCGACTCCCTCGTTACAGGACCAGCAGAACTGGTAATTTACACTGACTCGCTCGTTACAGGTCCAGTAGAACTGGTAATTTAGACTGACTCGCTCGTTACAGGACCGGTAGAACTGGTAATTTACACTGACTCGCTCTTGTGGATTTTCTGTTTCAGGCATCATTACTCTATGCATGTATCACTGAGACGGAATGTATCGACCCGTATCAGTCTGCGCGGACAGCGCAGGCTGACTTGGTGGATACATTACGCAGATACGATAACGTTTGTTTTCTCGCTGGACGGCTCATATCAATTTTATTCGTTGGTTATGACAACTGTAGAGACATGCATGGCACAATTAAATAAACAAAACTACAAGTGAGGTTCTTAAAACTACAAGTGAGGTTCTTAAAACTACCGAAATATGAGCACATTGGACTAATACATTCGTCTGATATGTATTCGTTATATATACATCTTTATTGCCTCCATTTTCAGAAAAGTTACATATAATACATTACATAAAGATTACAAATACAATTACAGTTACATGTATATACAACAAATAGAAAGTAAACAATAGAACAGAAAAAGAAATTATGAGAAAATGTCATTTTCGATTATTGAGTCATTTCACACAAAAACAAACCACATGAGATTTAACGATACCTTTTAGGCTGGGCGAATATCAGAGAAGATCTCAGTCAGTATATGCGGAGGTGCAGACTGACTGTTATCTTCGCTGATCCTAGGCTAATACATTATGTATTCGTTTTTCATGCGATTTTTTCAAACAAACATGTTAAATTGAATACTATGTGGAGAATGTTAACTATTTCGGCGCCAATGGCAACATTCAGTTTGTTCAAAGCAATGCAGGTTCATGTGAATCATCTCGTAAAGATCTTCCTCCTGAAATCAGCATTGTACGCCTTTAAGTTATAGATTATATAATACTAATTACACGAAGCATGATGTCGACGATTTTGAACATGGAAGGATCTACTTCAGGAAATTATGCACTGAAAGAGTTAAAAGAGTCAATATATATGAGCCGTTTTACGAGAAAACTAACATTGTGGACTCTGCGTAAAGTAACGACCCGGGTCAGCCTAAGCATGCCGCGCAGGCTAACGGAGAGAAACCTTGCCTCATGTCGATTTTCTGTTTGAGGAATCATTTCTCTATACCTCTGGCTCCCTGAGATGGAATGTGTCGGCCCGGATTAGCCTGCGCCATACTGTTGGTTTTCTCGCGTCACGGCTCATACATATATATATATTTCTTCTTTTTTTTTAGATTAGCAAGGACACAGATAAGGGAGCCAAGTGGACCCCTAACAGCGTCACACAAACAGGTGCAAAAGATAGCAGAAGCTTCGAATATTAACTGTACTTTTAATTACAATATCTCTCAACGCTTCATTATCCCACCACTTGATATTTGCCTACTTCAGAAGGACTCTTTGGAAGGGTATACCGGTTATTTCAGACACATAAAATAAATCAGTAAACCAGCCCATTTCGATGACAAGCATCTTTATGACCTCGACCAATTTAGAAGATAATATCCCTTTCCGAAATGCACCCGCATTTTAACGCATTTGAAAATGGTATTTGAAAACATTTTGACAAAGAGGGTAATTCTTCGAAACGAGCAAGTTATTCCTATACCACAATGATTTATACTCACATCAATAAATAACTTTCGCGTGAAGAGAGTTTACATATTTTGCCTGACTGTTTTAAAAGGCGTCTGCTACAGTTTTGGTGTACATGTATGTTGGAAAAAGTCTTTAAATTGAGACCTGCGTCTAGAAACAAATTATGTCATTTTTTTTTACAATTACGGACTGGCAATATGTAGCCAAACTGTGCGTGAGCAGCTTTGTGAAACCTTAACCAACTTCATAAACGTTCGCTAATGTTTGCCAACGTTCACAAATGTGTTTCTTCCAACATAATCCACCAATGTGCATACACAATGTCCTACATAATATAATCGGTCCCAAAATGGCATGGTATAAATCAGCCACGACTTTCCCATAAACTGACGCTTTATGACGAATCTGCAGCAGACGACCTTTTAAAACATTGTGGCAAAGGAGAAAGTGTTTCATAATGAGCAATTTCTTATTTTGCTTTTTATTTTATTGGAGTTTTACGCCGGTTTCAACATAAGTTCAGTTATATCAAGGCGACAGTTCACTTTATTCATGATCCCTGGGTAAGCACATCAGTATTAGGCTAGCAAATGTGCCTTGCCCAAGGGCACTCCACAATGACCGGTTCCAAATCCCCGACTCTAACCACTTGACCACGGCGTACCCTTTTATTTAAAATTGTTCTGCTGCTGTTGTATGGGGGAAAAGTTTAAAAGGAAATTAATATATTTGTTATCCATGAACGTGAAAAGTGAAAAGTGTTATTATATGTACAAGATAAGCATTTTCTTTGATCATTATAGCTAATATAGATAAAGTTCACGTATTTACATTAATTTGTAAATTTATATAACATTAGATTGAAATAAGTACTAAAAAGTAAGTACTGTTAATAAATAACGATTTTTATAAGCGCTTAAATGTATTTTTATGTATACGATATATTGCGCATATGTTGCATAATGATTGTATTTACATACGAGTGATCAGGGAAGAAGAATTAATAAATTGACTTTATGTACACTGTCCAGTGACAAAGTCCCATGTAATGTTGCGTTGCTATTATACCCCCGCACAAACATATTAATAAAAGATAGGAGTTGAACATTGGCTTATATTAAAGTAAGCGTGGTTCCAATACGGACTGATGGTATTTTGGGAAAAATTAATTATTTTTGAAATGAGACTGCGCGAGAGCCACGCGCGATATTCTTGCACCTCCTCTTTGGCTTTTTACTTAAACCCTTTTCCACATGAAAATAATCTGCAGTAGACTTCTTTGAAAATGACTAGGACCTCAGAAAATCAAAGTATAATCATTGAATGGTATTTATCGCAAAATATATAAATGCTATTTATGAAACAGTACGAACAACCTTTATAAATGAGCGTAGAATCATTAAATACACTTTTAAACATTGTAGAACAACTAAATGAGAAATTGTTTATTTTGAGAAATTTTACCTGTTGCCCTACTGTTTTCAAAAGTAGTCTGCTGCAGAAATATAATTTAGGAAAAAGGTTAATTTATTTAAGGCACTTCTAGTTCTTCATTAGATATTGCTCTGTTTTGTTTGGGCTGACAGTAAACACCATGGTGAGAGAATGCGTATATACAGGCCGTTCTCGGTCATTGCTATATTGACTCATTGAACCCAGGCGTCTTGTCCCCGCCGCAGCTCATATATGGCAATAATTCGAGTTTTATAACAGATACAAAAGCCTCTCTTTCATAACGTCAGACGAGTGCCAGGCACTAACCTTGGGTGTCAATTATTCATTATAACAACCAAATTATGTAATTTCGTACCCTATTCAAATCGATTTAAGAGGCCTACACTAACAAGGTAGTTTGTAACATAATTAACAGAACATTTTTTCGCCAGTTTTCAAAAGGATATATTACAAAAAAATTATGAAAAATTATACTAATGAAGAAAGTCAAAGAATTCGGGCATTGAATCCTATTGAACGCTATATATTGAAGCACTCGTTCAACTGAAAAAAAATGCCTGAATAAAAACGAACGGAACGAACGCGTAACTAATTACTCGAAGGGTATAACCAAGTTTTCGAATCGGTGTAATTAGCATAGTAACACGGTCGAGACAAAAAGGTCCAAAGCAAACGTTCATTTGACCCATAGAAACGTCAGCCCAGTATTTATGGTTTAACGTTGCTAGTTTACATCAAAGATTCCTGAACACTTACATATGAACAATACATGCTCCGATAATTTGTAAGACACTCCGCTGTCACATTATTTAAATATATAATGGCATAAAACTTTTGCATACATTCTTCCTTTTTGGGGGGGTAAAACAAGCAACACTCTAAGACAAGAATACATGTGAATGGACAGTTTATGCCCTGTTGAGACTAATTGGATACAGAGGCCAGTCTGAGTGTTCGCTATTGCAGAGGCATTAATACACGAAAGCGCTAAACGCGAGTCAAATAAGAATTCGATTGATAATTTATTGTCAACATAACATACTAACGGGTCATTTTTGTATGACACGCTACGTTTCAATTTCAGCGTATATATATCGTTATTAATCAAAAATAGACTAAATTACTCTGCGAGCTAATAATACCTCTTTGCCTTTTCTCTCGACCCAAACGACGTGTTTTGGGACAAAAACTCTGAGAATAAAGAACCCCACTCATTAAAATGTTTGAATCATATTTATATGTAATCGGTCACTTATTTATCGCCACCGTACGTCAATCAAATGTGTCAATTCCTGGAGACGCGTCTTGGAGGTGAGGCCCTTTTAAACTCCACGGATATCTACCAACCATTTGGGAACCAAATACATTAAACTTTCACGAATTCAGATGAATGATGCATTCTAAATACTCGCAGTAATTATTTTGTTCTGATTAACTATTATATAAGATTTCATAAAGATTGATTATCGGCCATTTTTCCTGTAAAAAATACAAACAAATTCAACCCTAGATTTACATCAAGAAAATATTTTCTTTAACATTGACTCTCTTTTTTAATTATATAATATATCGCATATCATAAAAACTTGCGAACGTGATAGGAAGCCCAATTGATTTTGGTGCAAAAGATTTGCACTTGTTTCAAAATGATTCCGATGAAATTAAAGTTTCTACGCACAAATAAAAGAACATGTAATATAATAACGTCTGTATGATTAACGAATACTTGTGCTTCTACACCATATCTTTGAGCTCCTGCGTACACTGAAGACTCCGAGGACCAGATAATGAGGGATATTCAGCCCATTCCCCCATACTTTCTCTCTTATTATTAAAGCAAACCCTACGTTGTGGGTACTCAAAATAGTCGTCGTTAGAGGGTCAAATAAGGATTTTAGAACATGAAAACGATTCTTATCTAGAGCTTTGAATATGTATCCGAACATTTTCACAATAATCTTCATTTATCACATATATATTTAAATAAAAACTCAATACATTTTCATAAAAGACTAGCAGGGTAGCCCTATATCATTTACATTGATATGACTTAAACTGCTTTCAAACTGGCAAGTCAATAAGAACCCAACACAGAAGACACGGCTCCTGTAGATCGTATGCAATACAAATCGTTGCACCAACACCATGGGTGGCTTGGGGTAATATAATAGCCAGACTGTGCTGTCAGAAAATAACCCCACCGCCCTTGATATTTGGTATATTATAGCAATGAGTTAATGATTTCAGTTGCTTTAAGAAAGAATACGCACACTATAATGTCGGATAAAATATCGATGTTATTCTATTGTTTATTTAATAGAACTTGCAGCCAATCAGAAAATTTATATTGTGGGCAACCATTGCTTTTTACAGAAATACATCGAGTAGGAAATATGTTTTTTCATTTAACTTTATTATTTCAGACGTTTGTTATGTTTAAAGCCTCCCTGTGCAAGCATTGGAAGCGAACAAGGTGAAAGCTATGAATGACTTAGTAATGTTATTGTGTCGGGACCATAGTACCTGCGCCAAGAGTAACGGTTCCCTTTTAGACATTTCGGAGTTTAAATAGCAAACGCATAGCTATTGAAAATCATTTTGTCGTGTGGCATATTACAGACCTTTCATAACTTACAGAATATATATTTGCACCGATTTCCCCTTTTGATTATCGGAATAGACAAAAACCTCCCCCCGTTACCTGATACGAGCCGTCTCGCGAGAAAACCAACAGTGTGGTCTCTGCGTAAAGTATCGGCCCGGATTAGTCTAAATATGCCGTGCAGGCTAACCCGGACAGACACTTTTCGCTCATTGTGGATTTTCTGTTTCAGGAATAATTTCTATATACCTCTATCCCTCGTAGACGGAATGTGTCGGCCCGGATCATTCTACACGGAAAGCGCAGGCTGATCTGGTCTATACATTACGCAGATGCCATTATGTTGGTTTTCACGCGGGACGGCTGATACGGTGTATATTGTCTCCTTCAAATATTTTAACACCTGAGGTAAATAAATCAATATAGGGTTTAATGAAAGTGTACATTTGAGACAGAAAGTATGACAATGGCTCTTTATCCAACAAAGTTTTCTTAATACTTTCTCACATATATAGACGTTTTCTGACCCCTTTGCAGCAGACGAGCAATTTCTCCTTTTGCCACACTGTTTCAGTAAATATACCCTCAATTATAGGGAATGTCCATATTTGTGTCCACATATTTCCAAAGTCGTCTGCTGCAGATTTGTTTTATAGGGGAAAAGGTTAATACTATATAGTGCATAACCTTTTCGTAGTAAACGAAGGTTTAAATGCACTGTACTTTTTTTCAATTTTTTTTCTCTCACAGCCCTCCTTTTCCTTTATACAGGCTCACTTTGGTGCCATTGAACCAGATTACGTTCAGTAACATTTGACGATAGGTAATGGTAGCCAATCAACCAATCAAATTACAGCTAACTCGCCCTTGTTACAAACCGTAACAAACCTGAGCAACCGAACACGTTGGTTTCTGAACGCAAGGCGGACATTAATACTGGTTACATTGTAGAAAATAAAAAAAGGTATAAAAATGCACACTTCAAATGTTTTGATGCTTCTCTTCCCCTCTTAACTCCTTTTGAAGGAGATTGCAATAAAAAAGGAAATTTTCAGACAAATGCTCTTACTTTCTGAAAGTCGTTTGACAATATATCTGACAAGGAGGATGCTGTTTTACGGTAAAAGTTATAGTCATCAAATTCATGTGACATCATTACAAAACTGTGATACTTCAAAATTATATTCAGATTAAAATATCTATATCGTTTTATAACTAAAACAAAACACGAATAACAAAATGTACATTAAAATGAACCTCATTTAGAAAAAATGAAATGACACTAATGGCTAATATATATTATTTCTGATTTTTTTTTACTCTTTATGAGTTTTTAATATTCAATATTTTCATTTGTTCGTCGCTAGTTTTTCTAATCTTAAACAAGCTCTTTAGGGGTAAACTATTAACTAGAGCCCTTCCGTATTGAAGTATATAAACCTCCGTATATATCAACGTGTTAGTATTCACTAAAAACACTTTCAACCATTTCCCTCGTGTAGACGCTTTCTGACGCATTTGCACTCATACGGCTTTCTGAAAACATGTCGACAAAAGAAGGAATTGCTCAAAACGAGCAAATTCCCCTTTTGTAACCATGTTTTCAACTCTATTCAATTATTGTACTTTCATTTAAAGGGAGTTTCCAATTTGTGTCTGGTATGTATTCAAAGACGTGTTCTGAAGATGTGTTTCCGCATGTGGAAAACTGTCAAAACAGCAACATGATATTTTATATTTTATAAAAAGGAAAAAAGATGAGCAGAATGAGCAATGTGTTTTTTCCAAATTGCTCTAAATGAGCCGTCTCGCGAGAAAACCAACATTGTGGAATCTGCGTAAAGTTTCGACCTGGATCAGCCTAAGCATGCCGTGTAGGCTAACCCGGACAGACACTTTTCGCCTACAGTCGATTTTCTGTTTCAGGAATAATTACTATATACCTCTATCCTTTGGAGACGGAATGTGTCAGCCCAGATCAGTCTGCGCAGACAGCGCAGGCTGAACTGGTCGATACATTACGTATATGCCATAATGTTGGTTTTCTCGCGGGACAGCTCAAATAATATATCAAAATGATACTGTCTGTTGCAGATGTGTTGTTCATTAATCACCGAATCATGAGCTATAGGAGCCGCTGATACGACGTGTTCCGCGAGCCAATGTTTAATGAACATTTGGATCCAAAACAAAGATCGGAGAACAGAAAAAATACAGACAATCAAAATCTCAAGCGTTTTGCAATCTTTCCCATACAATTTTTTTTTTCTTTTTATTTTGCTAAAGATCAGTTCAGTTCTTTAATACCTTATTTGCCCAGATTTGTCTATGGCTATTTACAAATATTGAGTATATGTGTAAGACAATATTATAAATATATACCTTAACAATATGTCAAATAAATTATCAACAAGAAAGAATTGGTATACCAAATGGAACAGGCACAAAACAATGACTAAGAAACAAACGGTGTAGACTGAAATAGGTTATATATACAGATTATTCCTGAGTATACCTGCCATATACGGTCCGCATTCAGACATTTTCTGACGCCTCTGCAGCAGACGGCTTTTGAAAACATTGTGACAAAAAGAGAAGTTGCTTAAAGCGATCAATTTCTACCTTTGCAACAATGTTTTCAACTTTATTCAGTAAATATACCATCATTTATCGATATTTTCCATGTTTTTGACTAGATTATTTCAAAGTCGGCTGCTGCAGATTGTTGCACGTGGGAAAGGGTTAAGGATAATAAGGCGTTTAGATTTGCGTGCGCTAAGTTCAGCTACAAATATAAAATGAAATATGGCACACATCATTGTCATTAAGAATAATGTTGTAATATTTCTCCCTCTAGTTCGTTCCTATTCATTTGCATATTTATAAGTCTCTAATGTAAACCCATTAATAACCCAAGTGACAGCCGATTAAACGAGATTCTGTCAAAATATGACAGACTTGCCTATCTAAGTCATATATCCAATTTTACTGTATTCCGTTTTAATACAAATACTTTTATGAAACTGTTTACAGATTTTAAACGGTTTGTTAAAGAATCTCAAATCAAACAACCGTGCTTGTTTGTTTGTTTTTATATACCCTCGCCGTGCATATTTAACTATTTAGCGAACAGACACAGTTAGATACAAGAGAGTCCGTGTGTGATACCCCAGCTCTCTCCGAAAAGACACATTGGTTCTTTAACTTGTCCGGTGTAAAATGGATCAGTACTTGACCTCTAGTTGAGTAGGAGATGCTTTAAAGCACCCCTTTAATGTCCTGAACCCGGACCGGAATTTGAACCCCAGACCTCTGGATTGACAGTAAACCACTGAACTAGCCCGCCACTCATACTGTCCGTGTTGTTCTATCACACACTTATGTACATACTATACTGTTCATGACATCGAATAATGTATTAATAAAACAAACCTTATACAAGCCATTTCATTAAAAAATAAATGTTGACAGGTTTTGCAAGAAAAGAACAAATCAATGGCTAACCCGACCTTTTTGGTTTGACAGGTAAGATAATTATGGTGAGATTACGTTTGTAAAACAATATAAATGTTATTACACGGCTTCTGAAAGTGCTAGAAGCTCCTTGAGGAAAAATGCTGATTATGCTGGTCGTCCGGAGTTAAGGTTCAATAAACTCTAAATGTTGTATTTCAACAAAAACATAATTGGGTAAAATTTCATAACAAATCACCTCGTTGGAAGAGTCCGTATTCAATTTGACGCGATTGCAGCAGATGCGTTTTTAAAACATTGTAACAAAAAGGAGAGATTGCCTATAATGAGCATTTCTTCCTTTAGCAACAATGTGTTCAACCCATCCAATAATTATAGTTTCATAATTAGAGACATTCGATATTTTTTAGATATTTTCAAAGTCGTCTTCTACAGATTTGTTTTATGTGGGAAAGGGAAACAGGTTAACACATTTTAAATATGGTAATAGTAACTTGCCTTATTTGCGGAGATAGACGACGTATGTAATTATGTCAGGACAACCTAACCAGCGTGACTGGTTACTTAATAAGGAAACGCAGTGATATAACTTAAATAATCGTGAAAGCGGCACGAACCAATGTTCACACGAGCATTGCGAATGCTACAAACATAAATTGATTACATATTTGTAACAATCCTTTCAAGCAAGCAAATACATAAAGACAGCATACTGAAATACATGCAACATTATATAAAAATAAAACAAAATCATTGTTTGCTATTATTTTTTATCATAAGTACACATTTTACACGCAAGATAAATAAGATTTGAGACTGTCTCACCATAATACATTTCTACAGAAGACGACTTTTAAAACACGATCATGGGAAATCGGAAATCATAATGCGAAAAGAAAAAGAAAACATGTTCATTATTAGCAATATTTCCTTTCGCGTCATCTGCCGATGTATTAAAATGCATGTAAGAAAGGATTGTGCGTGGATGAAGCCCATTTCGCATCGAATGCCAACATAGAAAGATGTCAATGCGTTATAATCTAGTTGACTGCGAACCAGTTAATAATTCAGTAATATATTGGTCAAAGGGAGATAACTACGTCAACTCGTTTTAATATCAATTGCGGCCTGCATAGATAGGACTCATAACCTTTTAATCGATGATAAACAGCTCTATCGGTAACTGTTTATCGAGTGTTACTTAGATACTCACACAAACTTACCATCTCATCTCATACCGAAGCAACATTTTGAAACCCGCAGCCTCTATCTTCATCCTTTTCCCACATACGAATTTACAGTAAACATTTAATAGATAACCGAAACGGTATGATTATTTGGAAAAAGCAGAAGTAATTATTGTACATGGAGAACAATTTCTTATGTTTCAAAAACGTTTACACACGTCATCTGCTACAGTTACGTCCAAATGTATCTGCATTGAAAGAAAAATAAGAAGAAGAAGAAGAAGAAGAAGAAGAAGAAGAAGAAGAAGAAGAAGAAGAAGAAGAAGAAAAGAAAGAAGAAGAATTGTATTTCAATATTGATTTGCATACATGCGTGATAACATACCAATAACAATTATAAGGAAAATATGAAAAATGATTGCAATAGCAAACGTAAATGCGAAGTATTTCCTTAGAATATGATAAACATTAAGAACCAGTCAGTAGCTTAATTATCTGGGAGGTGTCGATGGTTTAAGTCTTATCCATACAATAGCAAACATGTTTGAATGAATTGAAGTCTTGGCTAGCATTTGGAGTTTTGATGCCATTCCCCTTTGACACCATTTACAATTGAGCCGTCTTCTGAGAAAACCAACAACGTGGTCTCTGCGTAAAACGTTGACTCTTATCAGCCTAAGCATGCGATGTAGGCAAACCCGGACGAACACTTTTCGCCTCTAATGGATTTTCTGTTTCAGGAATCATTTCTCTATACCGCTATCCCTCGGAAACGGATTGTGTCGGCCCGGATAGCGCAGGATGATCTGGTCGATACATTACGTAGATGCCATAATGTTGGTTTTCTCGCGGGAAGGCTCAATTAAATTTACATGAAACAATTCAGCATTTTGTGAGAAAACACTCTTATGTAAATTTTATTTTCTTCGATCAGCTAACATGCCACATCGCTTACCGTATTTTTTATGTAACTACCTTTTATTTTTTTGTTTTATTATTTTATTTTTCTCTTTCTCCTTCTTCGTATACTTTTAATATTACCTCATATTGCTAAATGGACCGAGAGTAACCAAAAAACTTTGTTAATATAAAATATTTGGGCGTTGAATACTCTGTTGAGTCTGGTACGTAGAACCATTCAGACCCCCAAATAGCTGTACGCGGCTCACATGTTTTTGAAATGCACATTTATTTGGAAGTTTACTCCTTTCATTTTTTGTTAACGTTTGATAAAAAATAAGTATAAGTGTCGTTCGTCATTCCCCAATGGGTTAATAGTCAATGTGGAAAAGCAGCCAGTTACTTGGAAAGATTATGTGTGGAGTACTTGTGTGAGAAAACCAGGAGACAGACTGGTAGGTGGACTTACCGCCGTCATGTGACTGATTTATTTTTGAAATTTGCAATAAACCGCACTCAGTCAATTATTGCTTTACCTCTAACAAAATGTGAGTCGTCCCGCGAAAAAAACAACATTATCACATCTGCTTAATGTATCGACCAGATCAGCCAGTGCTGTCCGCGTAGACTGATCCGGGCCGATACATTACGTCTCCGAGGGATAAAGATATAAAGATATAAAGACATGATTCGGGAAACAGAAAATCCACAATAGGCGAACAATGTCTGTCCGGATTAGCCTGCACGGCATGTTTAGACGGTGCACGGTAACTTGGTCACAGGAAATTTGGTCACCGGAAATATGGTCACAGTAATACGGGCACAAGGTAATATTGTCACAGTAATACGGGCACAAGGTAATATGGTCACAGTAATACGGGCACAAG
>JAUELF010044735.1:0-17037 GCA_031471495.1 Clinocardium nuttallii
TGCAATTTCTTCTTTTGTCACTATGTTTTTAAAAAGCCGTCTGCTGCAGAGGCGTCAGAAAGCGTCTATATGAGGGAGAGGGTTAATTAAACTGACTATTAATAAAAAGAATCATTTTGGTATACATACATGATAGTATATGGGTGTCGTTTTGTTTGGTGGTTGTATCAGAAACTGTCCAGTGATAAACATGTCTGATAGAAAGTTAACGAACATATTGCATCGTAATTCCATAGCCCGTAGGTAGTTTTTATTACTGGTACATTTATATCATCGTGTTGTTTCCATAAATTGTGTGTTGAACTTGGAATGTGTAGTAAGATTGGAAGTGTATTGGAGCCAGTGAATGAGAACAGGTACAAGTTGGCATTTCTCACCACGATGACTTCAGATGATCGTGTCCATCTGTTCAGCTGAATCAGACTCTACACGATTTGACCGAACAGTGTAGATCCTCATCGGACTGGGCAGATGCACATGCTGATCTTGATTCATTCTGTTTACGAAACCTAAGTTGTACCTTCTACCATTCATGGGATCAATGATAAGCGTTATTCATTCGAAATGTTGTTATTTGTGTTATTCTCATACAATGTTTACGTTCCGAATGGATTTTTTTTCTATTGAGCGATGTTCTAGGAAAATCAACCTCGTCGTATGTCCAATCAATGTAGACCGAGATCAGCCTTTGCATTTAAGCACAGCCTAATCTGAATCTGCACTGGTCGTTAAATAGTCACGGAAGCTTTCAATCAACTTTTGATAAACATTATCGATTATATTCAGATAGCAAGAATGCTCCGATTCAGATCCATCTTTATGCTTCAACTCGACTCGTGAATAAGTTGGGACGTAAGGTTTTCCATGTTTTTGTTGTAAATAGTGTTTTTTCTCTTATCTACCTAACCATTTTTTTTCTCATATAAAACATCTTTACTGGTTCATGATAGTTGTAGTTTGAGCCTTTCCCAATAAAAGCAACTCTGCAACAGTCGACTTTGAACACATCTAGTCACAACTATTGAATTCATCTATAAATAAAAAGCAAATATTGAATAAAGTTGAAAACATTGTTGCAAAAAGAGACATTGCTAATCATGAGCAATTTCTCCTTGTGTCACAACCTTTCCAAAAGTCGTCTGCTACAGAGGCGTCATAACGCGTTTGTATGAGGGACATATTTAATGTTGTTATAAATCATTTGATTAAATGAACAAAATCGTAATAAACTCACGAAACAACATGCACATGTATTAAAAGAGGCACGCAATCAACCAATGCCTTTCAGACTGGAATAAAATAACGTGCGTGTAGATGGTTTTACTTCAAAACAGGCGTAAATAGATTGTGTTACAAACACAACTTCAAAAATCATGTAACTACAATTGTGTAGCACAATCAAGAAATTAGATATGTGTGATACGATGACGAGATTTTCGTAGCTAGATTAAGTAACTATTGTTTTATCAAGATCTAGAATCTATACTTTTGCTAAACAAGATCTAGAAACTTGCGTTTTGTAGCTAGATGAATTATCTACGCTTTTTAGGAAAAGCCAATTTAGAAACAAGATAATTGAACAAAATCTAGCTTCAAGAGTGTATGTACAAAGATCTAGAAACTAAATTTTCATAGCAAAATCTATAAACGCCTGTTTCGATAAAAGCCATTCATTTGTTGAACTTCTCAGGGAATACATATGTTCACTGTATAACCATACGGGTCACATGTTTCTTTGACCAATTGACCGGTAAAGTTAAGTCTCTTTCTATCTGAAATATAATAACATGGCCAAACACCAGAACTAAGATTGACAGGGTACAGTTCAAGATCAGATTCCTTACAAATTGTTGGTTGATCTTGAACGTATTCGTCGGGTCATGATTGGTACACAACGTAAAAGATTTATATAAATATTTGTAAATAATGTGTCTGTATATTGTTTATAGTGTGTACATTTATAGAACAATTATCAATTATCATTAACCAAAATTCTTACGCACATTTTAAGTGTTTATTCAAGACCAACACCATTAGAAAACCGACCTTCGGTACTTTGCGACAATAGAGGATATGCACGATCTGATCTGGATTTGTCGCGTGCTTCGGCAATGACAAAAGCACCGTCGAAACATCAAAACGCTTGTGGTAAAACCATAGCTGTGGAAAGCTGATATATACCATCTGATATAGTACTCACAGTCGAAGGTCGGTTTTCCTGTGGCGTGCTTCATCTATCTTTTATCATTTGACTAATAAGTTTATCATGCAAAGTTTGTAATATGTGACGGTCTTCGATAGACCCGTTTTAAATTTCCTTAGCTTGCCTATGCACTTTGATAGTACAATGGGCCGCGTCTATTGATGTTGGGGTCTTCGTGCTTTAGCGTACAGTGAAGACTTGGGTCAACATGTGCCTCCGCACAGACCCAGCAGAGCTTCACTGTCCATCTACACGTAAAATAGTCATAGATGCGACTTTTAACATACAAACTAACAGTTGTTTAGCTCCATTATTTAAATGTTAACCCTTTCCCACATACAAGATATCTGTAGAATACGACTGTGAAAACATTGTACCTAAAATGCGAAAAAATCCCCATAAATGAAAGTTCAATTTTTGAATCGAGTTGATTTCTCCATTTGCCACAATGTTTTCAAAAGCCGTCTGCTGCAGAGTCGTCAGAAATCGTCTGTATGTGGGAAAGGGTTAAATGTGACATTATATAATATCAAACGAGACAATTTGTAAGACCCCAAATCTTGAGACGCGTCCTAAATGTATGTAGAAACAGGGACTTTGAACTTACATTGTATAGTATATATATATAACCTGTGTTTATAACAAATTAGAATAATAGTGTCACAAATAAAGATATGTACGATGAATTGAGAAAACTTCGATGGTTTATGTTAATAGGTTCAAGTAATATGTACGTAGTTGTAGTAAAGGTAACAGTTTAAAGATAACATACTGGGGAGAGTTTTTAAAATGGTGTTTCATTAAAGGTTCTACGCCATACGAAAAACTCCTTCGGGACTTAACGACAAGTGACGCTCGGGATCAGACCGCACATCTGTACAGACTGGTCGGGATCTTCGTCATGTAGTCGCAATAGCATCCATCCATGTTACCCCCGGGGAATTGTTTTCACTTAACCCCTAACCCGCTGTACGCAATTGTAAAATAACATTTACGTATACTTGTAGGCACGACTTTAAACTGCATACGCGAACAGTGTAGTCCAAGATACGCCTGCACATTCAAGCAGTCTAATCTTGTACCCCATTGTTCGATGCAGTTTGATTGATATGGGCAGTAATAAAAGAAATCAGCGAATGTCGGTTGTTGATGTTGCCATTGATCCATCTGTGTACAGACAACCCGAACATTGCTGACTCATAACATTCAACTTGCGGATTACTTTTCTGAATAACGTCTTCACTGCTGTGTGTTGTATATGATTCATAATTAATGTATGAGTCACTGTGTGCGAAAATATACGCGCTGGCTTATGTGAACAGTGTATATCCAGATCAGCATGCGCAGCGGAACATAATGACCAACGTCTACCTGTTAAATAAAATAAAACTCACCTAGTGTAGATTATGGTAACTTAGACTCGGAAGAAGTACAGGCTAATTTAAACCTACACTGTTCGGAATTAACAACGAGTATATTTTGTCCACGGACAGGCATTAAAAGTAATGGTGAGAATCAATGAAATACCTAACATTTTTCTTATTTGGATAGGCAGATCAGTCTGTACATTTATTCGATCTTATCAGAATCCACACACATTGGCAGGAGCTTCCAGCATGCTTATAACAAATACTATGAGTGGGTGTAAAAGTAAACGTGTACCTTGTCTCATGGAAGTGAGTTCAAGTGACCAAATGCTTATTGTGACGAATTTCAATAGATGAAGGACCTAACATGAGTCTGCTTTGGAAAGACGGCGATCACAAAATATGTAAATATTATACAAACCACGTGACACGATATCAATCATAATCAGAGTGAGTACTTGTATTTGGTGGTTGCTTGACACAACCGTTATCCATAAATTCCAAGAGTGCTTGTTCGAATGATTGGCGAACAGAGAGAAAGGGAGCATGCTGATCTGTATCTCGGATGGTCACACAATACCGATGCTTGCTCTAACTTGTGCGGCGTATTCTGTATTCGCTGTTAGTATGTCCGGATTGTGTCTCTGTGTTTTAGTCTTAGAACAGCTTATTAGTATGTTCATTACATTCCGTGTCGTTCATGGCGTGTTTCTCTAAAGAATAACCCAAAATGTGACACATACGGTCATCGTAAAATGTGACACATACGGTCATCGTAAAATGTGAGTCCCCGTCTGGCCATTCGGCTTCTTTGTGAATCTGTGTACATCGAAACACTCTCCCATTATCCGCACCTCTAGAACTAGATGCACCCTCTGACAAATCAACCCTTTTCCACAAACAAAAGATCTGCAGCAGACTACTTTGAATACATTTAGGCAAAACTATGTTAATCATTCTCCTTCATTGGACACATATGTTTAGAATAGAGTTGAAAGCATTGTGTCAATTGTAGAAGTTGCCCATTAAGATCAATTTCTACATATGGCTACACTGTTTGCAAACGTAGTCTGCTTCATATGCGTCAAAATGCGTCCTTATGTAGGGCAGGGAATCGTAGCGCCACCAGCTCTACGCCAATGTACATGACACCTTGTAAATAGTATATGTGTGGGAAAAAAACACCATTCCATGATAAGGATACAAATGGATACCGCTTTACACATAAATACCTGTATGTTGCTTTACACATAAATACCTGTATGTTGCTTTACACATAAATACCTGTATGTTGCTTTACACATAAATACATGTATGTTGCTTTACACATAAATACCTGTATGTTGCTTTACACATAAATACATGTATGTTGCGTTATCAACGTTTGATGAAACTACACTGGTATAGTGTTAGTTTTGCAAATACAAGAGGATAAAGCATTGGTTTTAGCTTCCTAAGTTTGACAAAAGGGTGGTAAAACATTGCTATTAAGTTCCTTAATTTTGCAAAAAGGATGTTATAGTATGATGAGTATCGATTCTAGCTTGCTTAGTTTGGTAAATAGATGGTAAAGCATTACTTTTAACTTCCTTAGTTTCATTAATTACGAAAGAAGAGGTAAGACTATTGCTTTTAGTTTCCTTAGATTGGCAAAACAAGGTTAAACTATTGCTTTTAGTTTCCTTAGATTGGCATACTAGATTAAACCATTGCTTTCAGTTTCCTTAGATTGGCAAAAGAAGGTTAAACCATTGCTTTTAGTTTCCTTAGATTGGCAAAACAAGGTTAAACCATTGCTTTTAGTTTCCTTAGATTGGCAAAACAAGGTTAAACCATTGCTTTTAGTTTCCATCAATATGTCTAGATACTATTGTGCAACATATCCATATATCTATATTAGAATAACATATTGATAAGTTATCTTAAAGCGAGTAATATATGTCATACAGTATTCATTATGTGTGCGTGCTCTCTGCTTTTCCTGCTCGTTTTGATATCAATATTTATATTCCCAATGAAGTGTTATTTCTTCGAAATTGTTACAACGTATGAACGGTGCTCTATGAAAACCTTTTATCCTTTTATCGTTTGCGACACGTGTAGATCCAGCGTCTATCTGCACTCTACACTGTTTGCCAATATGTCATAGAGAGTGTCGATAAACTTCATAAAAACAATGTCCATTTGAATACTATAGTGTGGATACTCATCTAATGTTCTGATACATTGTTTTAACGATGCTTAGGTTAGTTTTCCTGGATCACCGCTCATATATATATATACTGTTTTTACATTGCCGTTGTTTCTCTCATACATTACGAAAACGATTATGAATCAGAAACAAATATGCGCAATGTTTGTTTTTGATTTCACCAAACATGTGAACTTGGCTCGTCGAAAAGGCTGTTGACACGATTGGGACTAGAATAATTGTTTACATCATACAACATTGGTTTGTTTTTCTTTATACATTTATAAAACTTGTTTTCTATGTTTCGCACGTTCAAATTGAAAAGTAAAGATTCCTACACACCAAATACATTTCTGTTGTATTTTTCTAGATCTACTTGTAAATGATCATGATTACTGCTTCGTTATTCATTGAAACAAGCAATTAATCGATTACTGGAGCTGTGATCTAGGACAACCGATCTGAGCATTCTCGCGAGAAAACCAACATTGTGGACTCTGCGTAAAATATCGACCCGGATCAGCATAAGCATGCCGAGCAGGCTTACCCGGATAGACACTTTTCACCTCCTGTTGATTTGCTGTTTTAGAAATCATGACCCTATACCTATATCCCCCTGAGACGGAATGTATCGGCCCGGATCAGTCTGCGCAGGCTGGTCTGGATCGATATATTACGCAGAAGCTACAATGTTGGTTTTCTCGCGGGACGGCTCATTTTAACATGATCATAACACGTGTAGAAAAAAGACCTGCTTGTGCATTCATACTGCGGATCGCAATTGTCGAACGGATGGTAACCGTGCGGATCGCAATTGTCGAACGGATGGTAACCGTAGAGCTTCGTTCACATATGTTCATATAGTCGACAAAAATGTATGTGATTGGACAATTGGAAGAAAGGTTTTGATAAAGAGTCGAAAACACCATGTTTAAAATAGTCGTGTTAAGCAATATATTCGTTTCAATTGTCGTCCACTGCAGAGCGGTCAACAATCGTGTAAATCAGAAACATTTTAAACTAACCAGGTTGACAAGGGATGTGACATGTTTGGGAATTCTTTGTCTAAATTCATATGCGACGCATGAGGACTGTTTCAGTCATATCAGGGCAGTCATTTCTCATGTCTACGTGTTTTCTACGTTTCTCGCACCAGTACTCGATACAACATTTTACTGAGACAATTTACCACCTTCCCGAGGAAAAGTTGACCAGATGAATGTTGTTGAAACGCTTCTTGGTATTAGTTTACATCGATTGAGAAACAAGCTTTAAGCTTATATTAATCACGATCGATGTCTGATTCATGGATACTTAAGCAGTACTCGTGCCGGTTGTGTGGAAAAATCGCAAAGGCAGAACACGCTCATCACGGGATTCGAAACCTTTGGTACAATTGGCCGACGCTCTACCTCTGTACCACTGTCTTCCACATTGTATTTGAACCGAACTCTAGGACAACCAACCGCAACTTTAAAGGGCTTTGAGACTTTCGTAGAACCAGATTAGCCAGCGCAATATGAACTGTTTGCTTATTAGTCATTGAATTCAAAGATGCGCATGCATGACAGATATTATAATAACGGCAATGTTAGTTTTCCTGGATCACCGTTCTTTTATTATCAAAGGGAGACAAATTGTACAAATAATATCTTCAAAACCAATGGGTTCTGTTTAGTGCTCTCCCTTCCATCATGTATAAGCATTGTGGGAGAGTGTTTAAAAAAGTTCAGTTATATCACGGCGTTTCCGTGTTAAATCAACAGTTATGCTGGTCCATTTATCCGGTAACCAGCGAGTCTGTGGTAATGCTAACCCGGTATCCAGCGAGTCAGTGGTAATGCTTACCCCACAATCCTCAGTCATTTCTATCGTTTTTTTAATTAGGTACTTATTTATTGAACTACGATCCATAGTTTCATCTAAGTTTATTAGTACATTTTATTATTGACAATAACGATTAGATTCAACCCGACTGATGTTGATACATATACAATTTCTCTTTATGCCAAAATGATTTAAAGTTTAAACTTTATTAAACGCTTCTATATTTTCAACAAAGATTTTCAATATTTTGTCCAAATGTTTTCAAAATCGGATCCTGACTATAAATTTGCAAACAAAGCAAAACATACAACAAGTATTACAGCAAACGACAATTTTGAATTTGTTTAAACAAATACGTGAACAATATTTTATATTTTAATTTTGATGTATTTATTATAGTTAACAACAGTGTGGCAGCAAGAAAATTGCTCGAAGCGAAAATTAGAACGAGAATCTTTTTGGCAAAATGTTTTCAACTCTATTATAAGAGGATTTCCTAATTTTGCTCAGATTTCGTTTTCAAATACTTCTATTGCATTCGTGTTGTATGTGTGAAAGGATTAATAGGCTACATAGTCTATTAGTCAATTAAACTTTCTAGACACACCTAGTAAAAGCGTAGGCTGATCTAAATATACACTGTTCTTAACTTTATATGGGCTTATGTTTGTGTTATGGCAGTAGCAAGTTCAAAGTGTAACAGTAATACACACATACTTTGTTACATTTATCCTAGACAAATAAATACAATTCTTTAATGGGTATTGTTTTTTTCCCAATAGTCAATTGTTAATTCTTTGTCGACTGATATCCAATATATACTGAAGTCATTCACCGTGGACCCAGATTCATGTACGTTGATTGTTTATTCGTTTTCTGATCAGTCTGACATAACAAAACAAACACGTGTAGTCCCAGTGCAGTTTTCACTCGGACACATCATTATGGGGTGTTAACCCTTTCCCTCGTACCACGATTCTGCAGCAGTCGACTTTGAAAACATAGTGACAAAAGCCTGAAAAATCTCCATAAAAGATGGCTTAATTGTTAAATAAAGTTGAAAACAGTGTTGCTAAAGGAGACATTGCTCAGTATAAGCAATTTCACCTCTGGCCACAATGTTTTCAAAAGTAATCTGCTGCTTTTGCCTCAAAATATGTCTGTATGTGGGAAAGGTTAAAACAGAGAGGCCATCTCCGTGATGTTCTGGTTAGAGAGTCCAACGCGGATGAGGAAGATCAGTGTGTGTTTTCCTGTACATTATTACTAAAGTTTTTAGAAATGGAGGTAAATGCTTCCCTACTTTGCGCTCGGGATTGCAGGGATACGCCCAATGCCTCGGTGGCAGGATCAATAATAACGGAAGAGCTAGTATTTATTAAACGCCGTGATATAACTGAAATACTGTTGAAAGAGGCAAACACATGATTCAAACAAATAATAACGCTCATGTTACATTGGACAGTATAGTTGTTAGCAGTCTTCTGTTCAGTGAAATAGTTTGGAAGCTAACGGTTGCCAATTCACCAATCAAATTACAGCTACGATATATTACAAAAAGTACATGTCATTTAATTGGCGAAATGATAACCGTGAGCAATCATTCACTGAATGCTGGGCAGTTGAGTCTCTTTTTAGTTATTCTGGCGTCTGTGAATAATTACGATACTTTCGTAAGGACATTTCACTAGCAAACCATTCTACCATATGAAATGGGCCACGACACAAATAAAAACATGACCCGTCTAGGACTCTGAGACCAGATCAAGATCAAGATCAGCCACCGCAGACGATAGCCTCATAAAACATCTGCCATGTCTTCAGTATAGCTTAAACTGCCACTACCCTGTCTGCAGTATAGCTTAAACTGCCACTTCTCTGTCTATAGTATAGGTTAAATTGCCACTTCCCTGTCTGCAGTATGGGTTATACTGCCACTTCCCTGTCTGCAGTATGGGTTATACTGCCACTTTCCTGTCTGCAGAATAGGTTAACCTGCCACTTCGATTTATGCAGTATGGGTTAAACTGCCACTTCCTTGTATACAGTATGGGTTAAACTGCCACTTGCATTTATGCATTATGGGTTAAACTGGCACTTCCTTGTCTGCAGTATGGGTTAAACTGCGACTTCCCTGTCTACAGTATATGTCTGCAGTATAGGTTAAACTGCCACTTCTCGTCTGCAGTAAGGGTTAAACTGCCACTTCCCTGTCTGCAGTATGGGTTAAACTGCCACTTCCCTGTCTGTAATATGGGTTAAACTGCCACTTCCCTGTCTGTAATATAGGTTAAACCGCCACTTCCCTGTCTGTAATATAGGTTAAACTGTCACTTCCCTGTCTGCAGAATAGGTTAAACTGCCACTTCTCTGTCTATAGTATGGGTTAAACTGCCACTACCCTGTCTGCAGTATAGCTTAAACTGCCACTTCCCTGTCTGCAGTATGGGTTATACCGCCACTTCCCTGTATGTTGTTTGGGTTAAACTGTCACTTCCATTTCTGCAGTATGGGTTAAACTACCACTTCCCTGTCTATAGTATAGCTTAAACTGTCACTTCTCTCTCTCTGCAGTATGGGTTAAACTGTCACTTCCCTGTCTGCAGAATAGGTTAAACTGCCACTTCTATGTATGCAGTATGGGTTAAACTGCCACTTCCCTGTCTGCAGTATAGGTTTAACTGTCACTTCCCTGTCTGCAGTACGGGTTAAACTGCCACTTCCCTGTATAAAGTATATGTCTGCAGTATAGGTTAGACTGCCACTTCTCTGTCTGCAGTATGGGTTAAACTGACACTTCCCTGTCTGCAGTATAGGTTAAACTGCCACTTCCCTGTCTGCAGTACGGGTTAAACTGCCACTTCCCTGTCTGCAGTATGGGTTAAACTGTCACTTCCCTGTCTGTAGTACGGGTTAAACTGCCACTTCCCTGTATATAGTATATGTCTGCAGTATAGGTTAAACTGCCACTTCTCTGTCTGCAGTATGGGTTAAACTGCCACTTCCCTGTTTGCAGTATGGGTTCAACTGCCACTTCCCCGTCTGCATTATAGGTTAAACTGCCACTTATTTGTATACAGTATAGGTTAAACCGTCACTACCATGTCTGCAGTATGGGTTAAACTGCCACTTACTTGTCTGCAGTATTGGTTAAACTGCCACTTCCCGGTCTGCAGTATGGGTTAAACTATCACTTCAATTTCTGCAGTATGGGTTAAACTGCCACTTCCCGGTCTGCATTATAGGTTAAATTGCCACTTCCCTGTCTGCAGTATAGCCCTGTCTGTAGTACGGGTTAAACTGCCCCTTCTATGTCTGCATTATAGGTTGAACTGCCACTTCCCTGTATATAGTATAGGTTATATTGCAACTTCCCTGTCTGCAGTATGGGTTATCTTCTGATAAAGTGTTAACATGCTTAAATTGAAAATAATGCCTTCCAAGTGTTAACAAGATTTCCATTCAATTTGGCCTAGTGACCTTATTTTTGGCTCGGCCTAGATATCATTTAGATAACCATTCTGACCGAATTTCAAGCTGCCTTAGTAAAATATGCGGCTTCTACAGTATTAACATTATTTCCTTCAATTTGGCCTAGTAGCCTAGTTTCTGACCCAATATGACCCATATTCAAACTTGACCTAGATATCTTTAAGATAAACATTCCGACAAAATTTCAAACTGCTGAAACCCGTCATGACCCATATTCCCCATGTCGAACTTGACCTACATATCATCAAGACAAACATTCTAATAAAGTTTCAACATGCTCAAGTTGAAAATAAGGCATCTAGAGTGTTAACAAGATTTCCATTCAATTTGGCTTAGTGACCTTGTTTTTGAGCCGGCTGACCCATATTCGAACTTTGCCTAGATATCAAATAGATACATTTTGACCAAATTTCCTTAGCAATAACTGTGGCTTCGACTGTATTAACAAGATTTTCCTTCAATTTGGCCTACTAACCTAGTTTCTGACCAAATATAACCCATATTCAAACTTGACCTAGATATCTTTCAGACAAACATTCTGACAAAATTTGAACTGCTGAAGCAAAAATTGCGGCCTCTAGAGTGTTAACAAGCTTTTCCTTCAATTTGATCCAGTGACCTACTTTTTGACCCATCATGACCCATGTTCACATGTCGATATTGACCTTCATATTATCAAGACAAACATTCTGATAAAGTTTCAACATGCTCAAGTCGAAAATAAGGCCTTACAAATGTTAACAAGATTTCCATTCAATTTGGCCTAGTGACCTAGTGTTTGACCCAGCTTGACTTATATTCGAACTTGGCCTAGATGTCATTTAGATAAACATTCGTACCGAATTTCAAGCTGCCTTAGTAAAAGATGCGGCTTCTACAGTGTTAACAATAGTTTCCTTCAATTTAGCCTCGTGACCTAGTTTCTGACCCAATATGACCCATATCCGAACATGACCTAGAAATCATTAATACTAACATTCTGACAAAATTTCAAACTGCTGAAGCAAACATTGGCACTCTAGAGTGTTAACAAGCTTTTCCTTCAATTCGACCTAGTGACCTATTCTTTGACCCGACATGACTCTTGTTCGAACTTGACTTAATTACATCATCAAGACAAACATTCTGATAAAGTTTCAACATGCTCAAGGTGAAAATGTGGCCTCTAGAGTGTTAACAAGATTTTCCTTCAATTTGACCTCTGACCTAGTTTTCGACCTCAAATGGCCCAGTTTCGAACTTGTCCAAGATTTGATGAAGATGAATGTTCTAATAAACTTTCATGAAGATCCAATGCAAAATGTAGCCCGTAGAGTGTTAACAAGGGTTCAGCCGTATTTTTCATTGCAGGGATTTTCTCAAAAGTATTTTGAGCTACCCGCTTTTAAGCTTCTCGTTTTCCATATATATTCAGCTTGTTGTGAAACGTATTTAACTGATCCCTGGACAATCAAGAAAAATTGCCCATATTGAAATTACACAGATGCCATAATGTTGAGTTTTTTTTCTGGCTTGAAACACGGACCAAGGAGTCCAGCATGTGCGCGAGTCGATGGACGGCTCATATGTTTTTTTTACAAACTTGTTTATTAAATTGATTTTATTTTTATTTTTATCTTTTCAGCACTTTTTTCAGTTTATCACGGCATGTGTTAACTTATTTATGGTCCCTGTGGAAAACGAGCGCAATTGACTAGGAATTGCGCCATGATCAAGCGCAACATAGAATGACCTCCGCGACATGGATCGAGCCCAGCATACCCGGTCTCAACTATCGGGCGCTTACCACTAGGCAAAGACGGGTGTCTGGTGTTTTTTCTTTTATATATTGAAGGATGACCATATTACGTAGGAATTTGTATGGGGGAAAGCTCGATATGATCTGTAGGTCTTGCATTCTTTGTTTTAAAAAGACTGAAAACTAGGAGGATTATTTCCAAGAGATCCTTTCGAAGTTCGGGTAGATTTATCGTATATATAATAGGATTTATGACAGAGTTCAGGGCCATAGTGCAGATGAAGAAACGTCTATCATTTATCGCTCTTGTTGGGATGCCAATCTGTGCTTCAATTAATACTGATATAACAGCAGGCCATGCGAATATATTGAGAAACAGAAGTATGAAACCGAGTATAGTAAATGCCTTTTGGTGTGGTCCGGCACGTGCTTTAGGGTATGTTGGTAAGTCATTTTTTGTGAAATCTGTATTACGTTGTTCAGCCACGTCTGTGTCAACTCCCTGCGGTGCGATTTCGATCCCGTCTCGCGTGGAGATATCCCTATCTTTGATATCAGTAAATGAAGCGCGTGTTGTCGGCTTATGTTGATTGATTGGCGTCATAACGTCACTACATGGTAACGGGGAAGTAGTGTCAGTCACATACTGCTCTACAGCTCTGTGTTGTTGTCTCTTCTGCTGTCGCAGTCTGAACATCAGGTACACGTATAGGCTATTCGTGATTAAAAGTGGGAGTAGAAAAACTGCACACAAGAGCATCATTGCAATCGTCCTATTCTCATTTAATGCCTTTGTCCCAGAACAACCGTCAAATACAATATCCTTTTCGTGCTGTGCAAAGATTAAAAATGGCATTGCGCCAGCTAAAACGGCCAAGAGAAATGCGAGTACACTGGAACAAATCACACGGGATTTCTTCAACTGAATGACAATTTGTTCCATTCGCCTCAAGCTGAAAAACCGATGCATGCATATAGACAGGACGTTGTAGATACTTGCCAATTGCGATGCCAGGAAAAAGGCAATGGCAGAAGAACAATTATTGAGGCTCTGGCGAAACCATCTGTGATCCGTATAAGATAGAATGAGGATACCGGTTCCAGTCAATATATCTGCGAAACATAAACACGACGTTTGTAGGGTAATCACGGGTAATATACTATGCCTAGTCACAATGAACCAAAGAAAAACTACTCCGTTTAAAAATATTATTATTCCAGCTAAAATGCGCATCATGACAATAATTAGAATGGGAATGCTGACAAAACTTTCCACAGGGTTTTCCGCCGTTCCGTTCAGACCCATTTTATGCACTGTTAACGTCCAATTCCCCCCGGACTAGTTTTAAGTGTTTGCAATGTAAACATATCAAAATCACTTTAAAAAAAACCAAACAAACAAAAACCCCATCACTTCACTGTCTTTATAAGTGACTGAAAGCAAACACGTGAATCATACACCTCTTTGAGATTCAAGTACTGTTGAGTGAAGGTTCGAGAACAGATTAAGCATTATTCACAATGTATATCAAGCTCACAGGTCTATGAACTTTCGCTGTCCAATAACAACTATATATATATATATGTATATATACAATGTATACGTAGCAGGCGGTGCCCTTCTCATTTAATTAGATTCAACAGCAGAGAGCTACGATCAATTGTTAATCATTCTCCACATATTGACGCCGTTTGACGCATCTGCAGCACTCGAATATCGAAAACAATGTCGTCTGTACGTGTCCTGTTGTAGGTGACGTTAACCCTTTCCCTCATACGACAATTCTGCAGCAGACGGCTTTGAACAGAAAAGTTTTGTCAAAACATGGAAAATATCTATAACTAAATGGATGGATAGCCTTTGCCTTAAAGTGGATAACATTGTGGCAAAAGGAGAAATTGCACGTTTTGTGCAATTTCTTCTTTTGTTACTATGTTATAAAAAAAGCCGTCTGCTGCAGAATTATGAATATATACGATGGCTTTTCAATAATAACATGAAAGGATCGAGTATCTCTGTTGAGGCATATAACATTAACAGGAACTATTAATGAGGCATACATGCGTAAATCTTCCCAATCCCCACAATAACGTGCAAATAAGTACATGTAAGTGAATGTATATTGTTTTATATATTGTTTTATGGCGCATCGACAGCTAAGGTCATTTAGAGCGCAATTAAATTTAATTATCCATGATCCCTTGGAAAACAAACCAGTACTAGGCTAGAACATGTGCCTTGCCCAAGGGCACTCCACCATGACCGAATTGCCGCGACTGGGGATCGAACCAGGGACACCCTGTTTCGATATCCTATATCGCCGCAGCAGCAATTTGGGGAATGTTTGAGGGAAAATGTGTAGGCACGTGCCTACAGTGCCAAAGGGTCATGTTTTACTACACGCGTTATACAAAGAAATACGCAATGTGTATATTGCATTGTCATGGGATAAGAACCTTATCTTGTCTATACCCATGTTTAATTCCGTATTCCGAAAATTTAACAAATCTTATTGTCATTTGTCTGACATTGTGTAGTATTAGTCCGGATGTATTTGGTAGCCCAATACCTCCAACATAACCTATGCTAGTTATCTCCCTTGTCTTGGTGAAATCCGAGACAAGATTTATAAACCGAATAACATCCGGTTGTAAACAACAACAACACACCATGTCAACAATGTCAACACAATGCCTGTCAAAATGTGTCCATGAAGAGAATACTCATTGTCATTGTTCGACCAATCCGTGCTACGATTGGTATGATTCTTTTTTACCTTACAAATTGAGGTGACAGATTACTAATCTGTATAGGCGGAAATTTTCGAGTAACGTAAAGTTATTTTGGTCGTTGAGTAAAATCAAAGTACTGTTGCACTAGCACTAGGACTTCCAACTTCGATTGTTCGTGGTTTAATATCATTGAAATGCCTTAACTACAAAATTGTAAAGCGCAAACTTTTAATGGTTGCTTCAATGTGACAAGTTTACTTTGATAATATTACAGTTTAGACATAATGCGATGAGCGTTTACGGTTCTAGTGCCAGTGTACTGGTTTTGGTAAATGGCCAGTCTAGTTAATTGGTAATATAGCGGTGAATTTGAGGTCGATTTCGGTAAATCTAGGGACCCTTAATAAAGTGCAAACTTGTTGGATATTTCTATAAAAGTGACTCGTTATAGTAAATTTGTTGTTCTAATTTGCAATCATGGCTTAAGAATAACATTTCTGCATCATTTTAAAATATGAGGAAACACAGCTCACAATTTCTTCACTCCAAAGATGTACAGAATAAATAATTTTATCATAATGATCGTCATATACTTTACCATAAATATTAATAAGTACCACTTAAGGTGAAGGCTAAGCAAAACAATAACAAAGATTTGATATACTTTCAGTAGTACCCTTGTTGATATGATAATACATTTTAAACCCTCTCCCGCATTTCGATGCTTTCTGACGCCTTTTCGGCAGACAACTTTTGAAAACATTGTGACATTTTGAGCAATTTTTCCTTTCGCCACAAGGTTTCAAAAGTATGCTGCTACAAAGGCATTATATCTTGTATGTGTCAGTAATAGGTATAAGACAACTTAAAACTTTGAAACATCATGCTTTGCTGATATAATACTTTTTAAAGAACTATTTCAGTTACTCACAGCATAGGTCAAAGCTCTGGATAAGGGGCATTTTGCATGTTCTAAAATCCTTATTTGACTTTGTAACCTTATGTTGTGGGTAATCAAAAGAATTGTCTCATTTGAGTACCCACATCAAAGGGTTTGGTTGGGGAAAAGAGCCGTATACACCTCCTTATCTGGACCTCTGATATGTTCTAAACCAACATTTATGAAACGGATTATATAATACAGCTGATGGAAGACAACGGTGCAGTAGTAGAGCGTCCGCACCTCATACCAAAGGTCACAGTTTTGAATCCAATGATAAACAACAGGTTCTGCCTTTGCAATTTTTCCAAACAAACAGCGCAAGTACTGATCAAGTCGCCAGGAAGCAGACATTGAGCGTGATTGATAGATATACTTGCTGAAACAATGGTTAAGAATTAACCCTTTCCCTCATATAGACGCTTTCTGACGCCTCTGCAGCAGACGGCTTTTTGAAAACATAGTGATATTATGTTGCAAGTTTATGTGTGGACGTGAGTGATTGCGCAACACAAAACAAAAGTTTAATCAAATTTATTTCTCCAC
>JAUELF010044845.1:0-17023 GCA_031471495.1 Clinocardium nuttallii
ACAGAAACTGAAATACTTAAAAAATCGGATTATCTATTTCAAGTTAGATGTGTCATAACAAAGTGTTTTTAAACCAAGCACAATTGTAATATATTCAAGACATTTAACTTTTTTTCTTTCTAATAGTAATTCATCCTTCCATGTCATTTCTGAAAAGCTATTAAAAATAGAAGTCGCGCGCTCCTGGCGCGGCGTTCTGGCGCGGAGACTAATAAAGTTAGCCGAAATCCACATAATATAGTCTGCGTCAAAATCAGTTCAATAGTAAACAATAAACATCTTCATTAGTGATATGGCCACCGGCCCAGACACAATACACATCCTAATTATAACAAATAGGTAAGTGAGATACATATATAACACAATAACATTGACTTACGTCTTTCTAGTGAGTAAAACATATACATTCCTGTTTTTTTTTATGACATTTACTTTCGTTTGGCTCATGAAACAGTTGGAGTTTGCAATTGTAGGATTACTGCAGAAACATGTTGGTATATAAATAAACCTTAAATTATTATATGCTTTACATTCAAGTACAAAATGATACTCCGTTTCAACAGACTGACAACACAAGGGACATAATCGTTTAGCGCGATACAATCCCAGGTGTCGGCCAATTGCAATCATGAGGCAATGTGATGATGTTCTAAAGGTTGCCAATGCCCTTCGGAACTTTTCAACATTGAGCACATCTAAATAATTCTGGAAATCGAAATTTGGCTTAAAATTGATATAAAGGCTTAACTTTGAGCTCATGTAGCATCGTTCACGCCATCTCTGTACATCTTGATCTTTTAAACTTTGAAGGTATATACATATAAATTTAGATTCATTGGTAACCCTATGCTCATTCCAAACATATCCAAAACCGTTTTAGTAAGATTGGTTCGAATGTGTGTTACCCAATAAGAATGTCCTAAACCGCCATACAACTTTAACATATCATAGCACTTTCTAACAAGTCTGTGACACGGCAATTTGATAACTCTAAGCCAGTACTTAATAACCATATTGGATGCATAGATATAAACTGGAAATCGTCCACTGTCTCCAAGAACTGGAGAACTATCGGGAGGAACATATATACACAAATACATACTATCTTTATCTAAACGAGTCAAAACTTTGTATATCTTAACATTAAGGCCAAACTCAAAGTCGGAATTTATTCGCGTTACATATTGTCTATATTTGCTTTTTGTATATATGCATGTTCCACCCATATTTCTTCCACCCTTTCTAGATGATTTTCCGGGACAGACAAAACAAGCATAGGTCTCCAGGAAACTTTGCATAAACTCAATGTCATGTTCCCACGTTTCTTGTAAGCTAACTATATCATGTGATTCCAGAAACTTTATTACTTTATTACACCAGGCTCATTACTTTTACTTCGCAATCCTTCAATATTCCAACTAACAGTTTTTAATGTGTTTGATGTGTCTGGGCTTTGACCATATTCCTATAGGACGCTGATATCGTTGTGTGATATCTGTATTTGATTCGAATCAATGAAATTCACACTCAGTTGTGACCTTATTGCTTTCTTGAATACTATATTATTGCCGTTTTGTGTCGATTGGTCTCTACATAGCTCTCCATTTTTGTAATATGCGAATATTCCCTTTGTCCTGTCTCTGGTATACAGTTAAATCATTGGCTACACGTACTTTGGACTGCCGCAATACTTCACGGGCTTTAAGAATCATTCTTTTTGCCTCAAAGTATGTGAATCTTACGAGTATCATACGCGTTTTATATTTTGTAAACGTACCTATGCGTTTTATGAATTCTACTTCATGCTCATTGAACTGGTTAAGTGGAGATGCTTTATTGAATACCTCTCTTACAAAGGCATCCCTTGTCATTTCATTTGTCTCATTTTCATCGTCATCTACACCAAATATTCTGAGGTTACTCTTTAATTTCTCCGCCTCAAGAGTCTCAATTTTCTTTCTCATCATTTTCAATTGATCATAATCATTCTAACTATCCAATCCAAGCTGATCAACATCGCTCTTCAGCTGTTCATTAAACTCATCGATACGCTCTATGTTCTGTTTCATATTAGCCATATTAGTTTCTACTGCGTGTTGCCTATTCTCTATCTTATCCATACATATCTTTATAGCTGTCGTTTCCTTTTTAAGATCTCCAATTTATGACTTGTCTAATAGGACTTCATTTTTCACTATGTTTATTTCATGGGTCACCTTATTATTAGAGTGTTCTATAGCATCAATAATGGCTTTCGTATCCGATTCAGGACCGGGATTTGTCTCTACATCCGAGGAGAGCATTAGTAACATTTGGAAGTAAAAGGCACAGATGCCGTTTCCGAGTAATTTCACATTCCCCAAACAGATACTTATGTTATTAGTATCTTCATCGATGAATATGCATGTGAACTGCTATGTATAAAGCATACGAAATATCCTAGCCATTTCATGAATACAAATAGAAGCAGAAGGTAAATTGCAACGATAATAAATCTAAAATGAATATTAGTTGAACACGAATGTGATTTGTACTTAGATCCATTGTATTTAACCTCACATCGTTGTTTTGGTTGTGAAAAACTCCCTATTCGCCATCTGCATGCTAAGATGTCGATACCCATGTCTGCTTGCTTACGTGTTTTTAAGTCCCGACATGTCTTCCGTATTTTACGTTATCTTTCGTAAGTAATACACTCTAGTCTAGATTTCACGCGAAGCCCTGTTCATGCTTCCGTAGTTTTCAATATAGTCCAACGTATTGTAATGTGATGTGTTGAGTGCTCATGTATTGACCGTTATACATACAAAGGTATCAATAGGTAAGCAATAGGTAAGCGATGGTTAAGTCATGCTTCAGTAGACACGCTGATTACAATATATACATGTAGAACTATCCACACAAAGTTTATCATCAAATTGCAGATTTGCAAATAATTGGTGATAGTTACCACAGTCCAATAGTCCATTAAATTCCCTTTCATCAAATATAAAATAGTCAATTGAAATCACTATCCACTATTCATAACACGCCCTGTCACGTTATGTACTCTAAAAAGAGTACGTTCAAAGATAAAAGTAAATGTTCCCAATTCATAGAACAACAATGAAACAACGTTTGAAAAAAGTGCAGACATAGAAAAACAATGAAACAACGCTTGAAACAAGTGCAGACATGGGAAATGTGCTCGTTTTGAGCTCGGTCTCATTGTTACCACAATGTTTGCGGAAGCCGTCTGTTAGAGATATCTATGAAAATCCGTCTGTATCAAGGAAGGGGTTAATACTTACAAAAAAAAGTATTACAAATACAACCATCACTTTACGTTGACAGGCTGTTGGTGAATCATTAACTTTCACTATTTGAGCTGATGAGACCAACTTTCTTAATTCATAATGGCTTTGAGATCACTTAAAACCAAGACTACGAAATGACAACATGTTATAACGAAGTAAAGAAAATCGACATTATTTAAAGTTATATTCGGGTATCCGCAGTTCGTAATCCTAAGCATTAATATCAACAAACCTGCCTTTGACTAAATGAAACTTCAGACATCCAAAAAATAGTTTTAAAACACTTTACAGTTGGCTGCTAATACAAAGTCACGCGAGAAAAGGACGTGCATAATGACGTCAGCAACTTAGGATAATCATGAAGTTGGAATTGTATACAATACATGTATAGTTCTTAAATATTAAACCAATTTCTGTTAATGTCAGCTGAGTACCAGGCATGTTTAAATGTGATGATGGGAAATATCGTCATTTACTGTACGTCCGTAGTGCAGCTCAGTATATTAGATTGGCATTTACGATATGTCCATGTGACTGCACTGTACACACGAGGAGCATTTACTGTACGCCCATGGGGCTTAACTGTGCAATAGCGGAGCATTAACTGTACGTCCATGTAGATGCACTTTACATTAGAGGGGCATTTGCTGTACGTCCATGGGACTGCACTGTACATTAGATTGCATTTACTGTACGTACATGGTCTGCTCTGAATATTAGATTGGCATTTACTGTACGTCTAATTCGACTGCAATGTACATACGAGGGGCATTTACTGTACATCTATGTGAATGCACTGTACATTTACTGTACGTTCATGGGGATGCACTGTACATTAGAGGGGCATTTACTGTACGTCTATGGGGCTGCAATGTACACACGAGGGGCTTTTACTGTACATCCATGGGCGGCACTGTACATACGAGTTGCATTTAATGTACGTCCATGGGACTGCATTGTACATTATAGGGGGATTTACTGTACGTCCATGGGGATGCACTGTATATTAGTTTGGGATAATTTGACTGCTTTGTACATACGAGGGGCATTTATGGTACGGTACGTCCATGGGGCTGAACTGTACATACGAAGGGCATTTACTGTACGTCTATTGGGCTGCATTGTATATTAGATTGACATTTACTATACGGTCAATTGGACTGCACTGTTCATACGAGGGGCATTTACTGTACGTCAATGGGGCTGCTCTATATATTATAGGGACATTTACCGTATGTCCATGGGACTGCACTGTACACTAGAGGGGCATTTACTGTACGTCCCTTGGACTGTACTGTACAATAGAGGGACATTTACTGTACGTCCATGGGACTGTACTGGATATTGGAGGGGCATTTACTGTACGTCCATGGGACTGTACTGTACACTAGAGGGGCATTTACTGTACGTCCCTTAGACTGTACTGTACAATAGAGGGACATTTACTGTACGTCCGTGGGACTGTACTGAACATTGGAGGGGCATTTACTGTACGCCCATAGGGCATTTACTGTACGTCCATGGGACTGTACTGTACAATAGAGAAGCATTTACTGAACGCCTATCGGGCATTTATTGTACATCGATTGGACTGCACTGTACACTAGAGGGTCATTTACTGTACGACCATGGAACTGCACTGTACATTAGAGATACATTTACTGTACGACCATGGGACTGCTCTGTACATTAGAGGGTCACTTACTGTACGACCATGGAACTGCACTGTACATTAGAGATGCATTTACTGTACGACCATGGAACTACACTGTACATTAGAGAGGCATTTACTGTAAGACCATGGAACTACACTGTACATTAGAGAGGCATTTACTGTACGGCCATGGGACTGCACTGTACATTAGAGGGTCATTTACTGTACGACCAACCATGGAACTGCACTGTACATTAGAGAGGCATTTACTGTACGCCAATGGGGCGTTAACTGTACGTCCATGGGACTGCATTGTACATTAGAGGGGGATTTACTGTACGTCCATGGGGCTGCACTGTATATTAGTTTGGCATTTACTGGACGTCAACTTTGACTGCTTTTTACATACGAGGGGCATTTATGGTACGTCCATGGGGCTGAACTGTACACAAGGAGGGCATTTACTGTACGTATATTGGGCTGCATTGAATATTAGATTGACATTTACTATACGGCCAATTGGACTGCACTGTTCATACGATGGGCATTTACTGCACGTCCATGGGGCTGCTCTGTATATTATAGGGACATTTACTGTACGTCCATGGGACTGCACTGTACACTAGAGGGGCATTTACTGTACGTCCCTTGGACTGTACTGTACATATAGGGACATTTACTGTACGTCCATGGGACTGTACTGTACATTGGAGGGGCATTTACTGTACGCCCATATGGCATTTACTGTACGTCCATGGGACTGTACTGTACACTAGAGAAGCATTTACTGAACGCCTATCGGGCATTTACTGTACATCGATTGGACTGCACTATACATTAGAGGGTCATTTACTGTACGACCATGTAACTGCACTGTACATTAGAGAGGCATTTACTGTACGACCATGGGACTGCACTGTACATTAGATGGGCATTTACTGTACGCCCATTTGACTGCTTTGTACATACGAGGGGCATTTATGGTACGTCCATGGGGCTGCTCTGTTTATTATAGGGACATTAACTGTACGTCCATGGGACTGCACTGTACACTAGAGAAGCATTTACTGAACGCCAATCGGGCATCTACTGTACGTCCATCGGGCATTCACTGTACGGCCATGGGGCATTCAATGTACGTCATTGGGACTGCACTGTACACTAGAGAAGCATTTACTGAACGCCTATCGGGCATTTACTGTACGCCCATCGGGCATTGACTGTACGTCCATGGCACTGCGCAGGAATCCGCTGTGGTCGAGTGGTTAGCGTCGGGGATTTCGAAACAGGGTGTCCCTGATTCGATCCCCAATCGCGGCAATTCGGTCATGGTGGAGTGTCCATGGGCAAGGCACATTTTCTAGCCTAGTACTGGTTTGTTTACCCAGGGACCATGAACAATTAAATTTAATTGCGCGCTAAATGACATTAGCTGTCGATGCGCCATACAACAATATACATTCATTCATTCATGGCACTGCGCTGTACATTAGTGGGTCGTTAGCTGTACTACCATGGGGATGTAATGTACATTAGAATGACAATTACTGTACGTCCCTCTGACTGAACTTTACATGAGAGGGGCATTAACTTTACGTCCAAAGATCTGCACTTTACATTAGATGGGCATTTATTGTACGGCCATGTGACTGTATTTTACATTAGAGGGGCATTTATTGCACATCCAATGGGCTCAACCCTATGTCAAGGTTCGTCCATTGGGCTTTTAATGTAGGTCCACGGGGCCTTTACTATTCGTCTTTTTTTATTGCCATTGTACGTCAGTATCGTTTAACGCATATTCGCCAAACGCAAATCCTGCTGTAATTGTATGTGACGTCACACAGGTTTTGGCATTTTTTCTCTCTTTTAAAATTGAAGACAGATTATATCCATGCCCTTGGGGCGTTTCCACTCAATCTGCGTGAGTACTGGTTATGTCTTAAGAAAGCAGACATCGAGCGTGACTAATATAAGTTTAAAGCTTGTTTCGCAATCGGTATATAATAAATGAGTTTAAACTAAATAAATACAATTTAAAGCTTTATATAAAATTATTTGTTTCATTAGAGGGGCATTTACTGTGTGTCCATGGGACTGCCTTTTACATTAAAGGGGCATTTACTGTAAGTCCATGGGGAAGCAGACATCGAGCGTGACTTATATAAGTTTAAAGCTTGTTTTGCATTGTTTGTCAGAGGTACTCTCACTGACAGACCATCGTATATTTAATTTACGTCCGTGTCGTTCTCGCTGTAGATATGTGGAACTTTCACTGAAAGCCCGTGCTTCTCTCACTGTCCTCCGTGACAAATTCACTGAACGTTCGTTGGGTTTTCACTGTTTGTCTGAGGAACTATTACTGAAGTCCAACGTACCTTTAATTTACGTTCATGGCGCATTCGCTATAGGTCTTTTGGGCTTTAACTGAAAGTCCATCGTACCTTTAATTTACGTCCTTGGCACTTTTAGGCTTTCACTGAAGTCCATCGTACCTTTAATTTACGTCCTTGGCACATTCGCTATAGGTCTTTGGGCTTTAACTGAAAGTCCATCGCACCTTTAATTTACGTTCATGGCGTTTTCACTGCAGGTCTTTTGGGCTTTCACTGAAAGTCCATCGTGCCTTTAATTTACGTCCGTGGCGCATTTGCTATAGGTCTGTTGGGCTTTAACTGAAAGTCCATCGTACCTTTAATTTACGTCCTTGGCACTTTTGGGCTTGCACTGAAAGTCCATCGTACCTTTAATTTACTTCCGTGGCGCATTCGCTATAGGTCTTTTTGGCTTTAACTGAAAGTCCATCGTACCTTTAATTTACGTCCTTGGCACTTTTGGGCTTTCACTGAAGTCCATCGTACCTTTAATTTACGTCCTTGGCACATTCGCTATAGGTCTTTTGGGCTTTAACTGAAAGTCCATCGTACCTTTAATTTACGTTCATGGCGTTTTCACTGTAGGTCTTTTTGGGCTTTCACTGAAAGTCCATCGTACCTTTAATTTACGTTCATGGCGTTTTCACCGTAGGTCTTTTGGGCTTTCACTGAAAGTCTATCGTGCCTTTAATTTACGTCATTGGCACATTCGCTATAGGTCTTTTGTGCTTTCACTGAAGTCCATCGTACCTTTAATTTACGTCCGTGGCGCATTCGCTATAGGTCTTTTGACGTTCATGGCGTTTTCACTGTAGGTCTTTTGGGCTTTCACTAAAAGTCCATCGTACCTTTAATTTACGTCCGTGGCACATTCGCTATAGGTCTTATGGGCTTTCACTGTAGCACCGTGTTTCTTGCACTGTACCCCTGTGACAATTTCACCGTGCGTCAAGGTTTGTCCCTGGGACTTTTAATGTAGATCCACAGGGCATTTAATGTACGTCTTTTTGATTTTCATTCTACGTCAGTAAAGTAAAACGCGTTTTCGCCGAATTCGGCTTGTTTCAGTTATATTATGTGACGTCACATAGATTTTGGCATTGTACTCTTATAAAATTGAAGGCGGATTGTATCCATTCATTTGGGGTGTTATGACTCCAGGAAGCAGACATCGAGTGTGACTTATATAAGTTCAAAGCTTGTTTCGCAATAAATGTATAATAAATATGTTTAAACTAAATATATACAGTATATTCCAGTAAAAACCAGCAATGCGGAGAGTTTCACATGTGCAGGCGCATCCTGACCCCTTTGAGGCTGATGACATTTTATTAAATGAATAAATTGCTCATACTGAGCAATTTCTCTTTTTTCCACAATGAATTCAACTCTTGTCAATAATTTCACTTTAAATTATGGAACTTTCATTATGAAAAAAAGTTTGGCAATCCATACAGGTATACCATAATATTGTTGGTTCTTTCTGACTACTTCTGAAGATGTTTTACGGCTTAACTAAATAGAAATTGGACGAACCGCGATAGCTCTTTTGGTAGCGACGCGGGCTATCAATTCAGAGGTTCTGAAATCGAACCCCAGATCGACGAACATTTTTCCGACGTTTGACGAAATTCAATGAGCAAGGCTTCATACGTTTTTCGCCAATATGCTAACAGTCCATTTGGAGAAGCATCCAATTAGTTGAAACACTTTTGTATGGAGTAATGGTTTGAGAAAGCAAGAAAACACTTGTGGTGGTGAACCAGCCGCCATAATATGTCTGACATATGTTTGAAAACGGCGTTTAACTCCGATCATTAATCAAGTTTCCATATAAGATAAGCCATCTTTTTTTCTTTTCCGATAGCTATCATTGATGCGCAAGATAATTCACCAACAACACTTGAATCTGCAAAAACCAAAACCACAATGAACCCTATGACTGGTAGAACTCCCAATAATGATGCTGTCAGTACGATGTCCTCCTGTAAGTATCACTCTTTTCATATATACAGCCGCGTCATTCAAACATCGGCGTTTGGAGGAGGTATTTGATTGATTTCTTGTTGGTATTTTATCCCGCTTTCAACAATGTGTTAGTTATATCACAGCGTTACCTGTGTAAGTTACCAGTACTATTTATCCATTTATCCTGACACCAGCGAGTCATTCGTAATGCTTATCTCACAATCATGATCGTCAAGAAGGGAAGGCCATTACAACCTCTTTGAATTATCTCGGAGGTATTGTCAAATCTATTATTAACAATCATCAAAGTACATGCTTCTATAGTCAGGTTTTTGTCATAACCGTTCTCGGAAGGGTTCCAAGATGCTTGTACGACTAGATTACGAACTTCGAAGATCTTGTACGACTAGATTGCGAACATGGTAGATCGTGTACGAATAGATTACGAACATGGTATATTTTGTACGACTAGATTGCGAACATGATAGATCTTGGTGCGACTAAATTGCGAACATGGTAGATCTTGTGCGACTAAAGTGTGAACATGATAGATCTTGTGCCACTAGATTGTGAACATGATACGACTAGATTACGAACATGATAGATCTTGAACCACTAGATTGTGAACATGATATATCTTGTGCGACTAGATTGTGAACATGATATATCTCGTGCGACTAGATTGTGAACATGATACGACTAGATTGTGAACATGATAGATCTTGTGCGACTAGATTGTGAACATGTTATATCTCGTGCGACTAGATTGTGAGCATGATACGACTAGATTGTGAACATGATAGATCTTGTACGACTTGATTGCGAACATGGTAGATCTCGTGCGACTAGATTGTGAACATGATAGATCTTGTGCGAGTAGATTGTGAACATGATAGATCTCGTGTGACTAGATTGTGAGCATGATACATCTTGTACGACTAGATTGTGAACATGATATATCTTGTACGACTAGATTGCGAATATGATAGATCTTGTACGACTAGATTGCAAACATGGTATATTTTGTACGACTAGATTACGAACATGATAGATCGTGTGCGACTAGATTGTGAACATGATATATCTTGTGCGACTAGATTGTGAACATGGTCGATCTTGTACGACTAGATTGTGAACATGATATATATTGTACGACTAGATTGCGAACATGGTATATTTTGTACGACTAGAACATGGTAGGTCTTGTACGACTAAATTACAAACATACTAGATCTTGTACGACTAGATTGCGAACATGATATATCTTGTACGACTAGATTGCGAACATGGTATACTTTGTACGACTAGATTACGAACATGGTAGGTCTTGTACGACTAGAATGCAAATATGGTAGATATTGAACGACTAGATTGCGAACATTGAAGATCTTATACGACTAGATTACGAACAAGGCAGATCTTGTTCGACTCGATTGCGAACATGGTATATATTGTACTACTAGATTATTAACATGGTAGATCTTGTACGACTAGAATGCGAACATAGTCGATCTTATACGACTATAATACGAATATGGTAGATCTTGTACGACTAGATTACGAACAAGGTAGATCTTGTACTACTAGATTACGAGCATGGTATATATTGTACGACTAGATAGCGAACATGATATTTTTTGTACTACTAGATTTCAAACATGGTTGATATTTTACGACTAGATTGCGAACATGATATATCTGCTAAGACTAGATTGCGAACATGGTATATCTTGTAGGACTAGACTGCGAACATGGTAGATCTTGTACTACTAGATTACGAACAAGGTGTATCTTGTACGACTAGATTGCGAACATGGTAGATCTTGTACTACTAGATTACGAACAATGTAGATCTTGTACTACTAGATTACGAACATTGTAGATCGTGTACGACTAGTTTGCGAACATGGTAGATATTGTACGACTAGATTGCGAACATGGTAGATCTTGTACTACTAGATTACGAACAATGTAGATATTGTACTACTAGATTACGAACATTGTAGATCGTGTACGACTAGTTTGCGAACATGGTAGATATTGTACTACTATATTACGAACAATGTAGATCTTGTACTACTAGATTACGGACATGGTAGATCTAGTACTACTAGATTACGAACTTTGTAGATCGTGTACGACTAGTTTACGAAAATTGTAGATCTTGTGCGACTAGATTTCGAACATGGTAGATATTGTACTACTATATTTCGAATAAGGTAGATCTTCAACGTCCGTGGCGTTTTCGCTGTAGGTCAATGGGACTTTCACTGTAAGCCCGTGTTTCTTGCACTGTACCGCCGTTAAAATGTTATTGAAAGTCCGCTGGGTTTCACTGTTTTTCCGTGGGACATTCACTGTTTTTCCGTGGGATATTCACTGTACGTCCGTGTGTATTTCACTGTTTAGCTGCTGGACCTTCCATCATGATCGCGGGATCTTCACTCGTCGTCAGTGGGGCTATCACTATTAGTCCGTTGTTCGTTCGATATGAGTCTGTGGGACATTCACTGTATGCCCGTTGGGATTTGCATGTATGTAGAATTTGAAATGGCACTTTCACTTTACGGCCGTGAGTCCATAATTGTATGTCATTGAGACCTTCACTGTACATCCGTAGGGCTTTGATGTGCGTCCGTTGGACTTTCTTTGTCCGTCGTTAGTACATAGGCGTGTCGTCAGTGAGGTTATCTCTATGCGATCTCTGAAACTATCAGTGTTCGTCCGTCTGGCTTTTATTGTACGTCCTTGTGACCATCACTTTACGTCTATTAGACCTATACTGTACGCCTATGGGACTGTACTGTACAGTATAGAGGCATTTACTGTACGTCAATGTGACTGCACTATACATTATAGGGGCATTTACTGTACGTCCATGGGGCTGTAATGTAAATACGAGGGGAATTTACTGTACGTCCATGGGACTGCACTGTACATTAGAGGGGCATTTACTGTACGACCATGGGACTGCACTAAACATTAGAGGGGCATGTACTGTACGTCCATGGGACTGCACTGTATACTAGAGGGGTATTTACTGTACTGACATGGGGTTGCACTGTATATAAGAGGGACAATTACTGTACGTCCTTGGAACTGAACTTTACATTAGAGGGGCATTTACTGTACGTCCAAAGAACTGCACTTTAAATTAGACGGGCATTTACTGTACGGCCATGTGACTGCATATTACATTAGAGGGGCATTTACTGCACGTCCATGGGGCTCCAACGTACGTCAAGGTCGTCCATGGGGAGGCTTTTAATGTAGGTCCACGGAGCCTTTACTGTACGCACTTTTTTAATTTTGTATTGAACGTCAGTATCGTTAAACGCATGTTCGCCAAACGCAAATCTTTGCAGTTATGTTATGTGACGTCACACAGGTTTGGGCATTTTTTCTCTCTTTTAAAATTGAAGACAGATACTATCTACGCCTTTGGGGTATTTCCACTCAAACGGCGTGAGTACTGGTTATGTCTCCAGAAAGCAGACATCGAGCGGGACTAATATAAGTTTAAAGCTTGTTTCGCAATCGATATCTTATAAATAAGTTTAATCTAAATAAACACAATTGAAAGCTTATTATAAAATTATCTTTTACATTAGAGGGGTATTTAATGTTCGTCCATGGGACTGCATTTTACATTTGAGGGGCATTTAGTGTACGTCCATAGAGAAGCAAACATCGAGCGTGACTTCTATAAGTTTAAAGCTTGTTTTGCATTGTTTGTTCGAGGGAATCTCACGGACAATGCATCGTACATTTAATTTACATCCGTGTCGCTATAGTTATGTGGGACTTTCACTGTAAGACCGTACTTCTTGCAATGTCCCCTGTGACACATTCACTGAACGTTTGTTGGGCTTTAACTGTTTGTCTGAGGACTTTTCACTGAAAGTTCAACGTACCTTTAATTTACGTTCATTGCGCTTTCACTGTAGGTCTTTTGGGCTTTCACTGAAAGTCTATGACAATTTCACCGTGCGTCAAGGTTTGTCCATGGGGCTTTCAATGTAGGTCCACGGGGCATTTAATGAACGTCTTTTTGATTTACGTAAGTATCGATAACGCGTTTTCGCAAAACGCAGCTCGTTTCAGTTATATTATGTGACGCCGCACATGTTGGGCAGTTGACGATATATTATAGTAATGCCTTTGTGGTGTTAAGTTTAAAGCTTGTTTCGCAATCGATGTATAATAAATAAGTTTAAACTAAATAAATACAATTGAAAGCTGAATTAAAAACTAATCGTTTGAATACTATGTTTTATACTGCATTCAATACTTGCAATGGGGAAGGGTACACATGTGATGTCTTTGAGGCTGACGACTTTTGAAAACAGTGTATCAAAAGAAAAAAATGCTAATGATTAGTGATTTCTCATTTTGCCACACTGTATTCAAATCTATTCAATATTTATACTTTAATTTATGGAACTTTCAATAGTTCCTGCTGAAAAGTTGTCATAATGATGCTGTCAGTACGATGTCCTCCTGTAAGTATCATTTTGTTCCTGTATACAGCCGCGTCATTCAAACATCGACGTTTGGAGGTGTTTGATTGTTTTCTTGTACGACTAGATTGCGAACATGGTAGATCGTGTACGACTAGATTGCGAACATGGTAGATATTGTACGACTAGATTGTGAACAGGGTAGATCTTGTACGACTATATTGCGAACATGGTAGATATTGTACGACTAGATTGCGGACATGGTAGATATTGTACGACTAGATTGCGAACAAGGTAGATCTTGTACGACTAGATTGCGAACATGGTAGATATTGTACGACTGACTAGATTGCGAACATTGTAGATCTTGTGCGACTAGATTGCGAACATGGTAGATATTGTACGATTAGATTGCGAACATTGTAGATCTTGTACGACTAGATTGCGAACATGGTAGATATTGTACGACTAGATTGCGAACAGGGTAGATATTGTACGACTAGATTGCGAGCAGGGTAGATCTTGTGCGACTAGATTGCGAACATGGTAGATATTGTACGACTAGATTGCGAACATTGTAGATCTTGTACGACTAGATTGCGAGCATGGTATATTGATTGATTGATTGGGGTTTAACGCCGTATTCAACAATTTCTCAGTCATAACACGGCAGCCAGTTCACCTACGCATGTGTTTCCTGGTTTTCTCACACCAGTACAACACACAACATTCTTTCCAAGCAACTGGCTGATTTTACACATAGACTAAGCCCATTGGTGAAAGACAAATGACGCATGTCGCATTGACTTTTGTCAAATGTCGGAAATTCGGGATTCGAACTCACGACCCCTGGATAGACAGCCCTCGTCGCTACCGACTGAGCTAATGGGGCTCGACGCGAACATGGTATATATTGTACTACTAGATTACGAACATTGTATATCGTGTACGACTAGTTTGCGAACATGGTAGATCTTGTACGACTAGTTTGCAAACATGGTAGATCTTGTACGACTAGATTGCGAACAAGGTAGATCTTGTACTATATTACGAACATTGTAGATCGTGTACGACTAGTTTGCGAACATGGTAGATTTTGTACGACTTGTTTGCAAACATGGTAGATCTTGTACGACTAGATTGTGAACAGGGTAGATCTTGTACGACTAGATTGTGAGCAGGGTAGATCTTGTACGACTATATTGCGAACAGGGTAGATCTTGTACGACTAGATTGCGAACAGGGTATATCTTGTACGACTAGATTACGAACAGGGTCGATCTTGTACGACTAGATTGCGAACAGGGTATATCTTGTACGACTAGATTGCGAACAGGGTAGATCTTGTACGACTAGATTGCGAACAGGATAGATCGTGTACGACTAGATTGCGAACAGGGTAGATCTTGATCTGACTGCGCGGAGGCTAATTCTGATCTGGCTATTTACAGGACTCAATAATCCCCGAATGTTGGTATTATGTGATACGGTGATTTGATGTTATTTGAATTCTCGCCTGCTTTGAAATAATTTCAGTAAAAGGTTGAAATAAACAGTTGGACAAATGAATGTTAATGTCTGATGCAATCCTTTCTTTTTTTCTAAAATCTGTTTCATGTGAAGAGTCTCTGAGGAAACACATTTGTCAACTGCATTCAATACAAGTATTGATACGTTCATCTATTGATACGTTCATCTATTGATACGTTCATCTATTGAGATGTTCATCTATTGATACGTTCATCTGTTGAGATGTTCATCTATTGATACGTTCATATATTGAGATGTTCATCTATTGATACTTTCATCTATTGAGATGTTCCCATAAACGTTGTAAAATGTCGCCTGCTTCACTAATCGGTTTAGGTCTAATACCCATATTAAAGGCCATGGACAAAGTAGGCTAAAGCAAATAGTCAAAAACGTGGTTAATCTTTACGATTTAATATTGTTTTTGTTAAAAAGAATAGTTAATATTGTGACAGAAGAAGAAAATGCTCATTATGACCACTTTCTCCTTTTGCCACAATATTTTAACCAAAGCACTCAGAGTGCTGCCAGCAAGGGGCTAACAGAGGATCACGGCATGCATTAGGACAATGATTTACCGATCTCTCTTTATTTTATCACAAGAAGACTTGTGTATGTCCGTTGATTGAATATGATTTGATTTGAATGCACACTATTGTATCACATAATTGGGGTCTATCGCAAAAACTTTTATTTGACTGGCGGTATTTCACAGAGGTCGTTGCATATTTCATTGACGCAATAATCACAATGCATGCTATATCAAAATCAAAATAACGGTGCGTAAAAACTATTTTGAAGTTCCAATGAAAATATCAAAGCAAAACAAACCCAATCAGTATCTTCATTTTCTGGTTACTAAACACAGAAAATGGTGGCATATTTTGTTTACCTTGTTTTAAATAATGTATATTATACTTTTAAAATTAACATGATTCATTTTACAAACAAAATCATATTTACACTGTGCTATAAAAGAGCAATAACGTTCCGTGCCTGGAGATTATTTGACAGTAAACTACTTTAATACAAAATAATCCAAATTTTAAGGTCAGTTTTGCATGACGTTATACAGTCACAGCTGCCTCAAAACAACTGAACATTTAATTTTTCCATAACATAGGTGAACAAATAAATGTATGCCGTGCTTTCAAATTCTCAATAAGTGTGAATATTCAATGAACAGGTTGGAGAAGTTGTTGATACGAAGGTATGTAGGACCTTATTTTTCCCAGATCATATTCTTCCCACCTGGAAAAAATAGAATCCTATTGCTCACAGCTGGGAAAAATAAGATCTTATTTGTCACACATTTCGAGCATATATGTCACAGGTCCTGGGAAATTTATGATCGGAGTCGGTTGTGTATGTATCATGAAACACAGGTCAAAAATTGCATGACTTTTTTAGCAACAAATTACCTTTTTAAAACTGAGTCACATTTGTCACAGATTGCAATTGACGGTATTGCAGACATATTGTATTGCTATACATGTATGCGTTTATATTATAGTTATAAAGAATCATCGATGTTGTTGTCGTTGTTGTTGTTGTTGTATTTTGCTGGTGCTGCTGCTGTTAGTTCTCGACTTGACTGATGCTGTAAACGTGGAAATAGTAATCATTCTTGTTGGCAGCGTAATAGTAAGTGTAAAAGTAGTGGTATATGGCAGTATGGTTGTTGTTGTGAATTGTATAGGCATTGTTTTGCTTGCTATCGATAAATGGTGGTTGATGTAG
>JAUELF010044956.1:0-27895 GCA_031471495.1 Clinocardium nuttallii
GTTTTTCTCGTAAATTTGCTCATTTTTGACAGATTCTCCTCTACACAGTGTTGAGAAGTGATGTCTAACATTATATATTTGCGCGGAAACCATGCTTGAAGTTAAATAAGATGTTCCTGATATCAAATATCTCGTGATCTGACTGAAGGCTAAACACTTTGTGGCATTTGCTCTGCGAAAACCAATCTTAATGTGTTTGCGAGCAGCGTAGAATCAGAACAGTCAGACTGTCGGCGAAAATCTGATCTGACTCTGTATTATTTGCAAATTAGTCATAGAAGGTTTGAAGAATCTTCTGCAAGACAGTTTCTATTTTGATCTTTAAGCATTGAGGCACCGGTCGGTCTTTTTTTGGACACGCCGAGCCCCGCTAGCTCAGTGGTAGCGACCCGGGTTGTCAATCTCGAGGTTGAGAGCTCGATTCCCAGCTCGGCCAACATTCTTTCCGACGTTTGACAAAGGTCACTGGGACATGCGACATTTGTCTTTCACCGATAGGCTAACAGCATGTGGTTGAAAATCAGCCAGCTGCTCGGAAAGTAAGTTGTGTTGAGTACTGGGAAAGCCATCAGTAGCTGTATCTGTCGACGTGATATGACTGAAACAGCGTTGATCATTAATCAATCAATCACTCTAGTTTTCACACACAATTACGTTATGTTTGCTGTTCATGGAGCACTGATCATTTATTCCTATGCAGAGAATTCATGTCAAAATTATTGGAGTTAGAGGGGTTATTGTAAACTATGGTATACTACAGATGTCGTGTGGCTGCTGGTAAATAGTACAGGGTACTGGTGCTATTTCTTTTGATATCATTTTCAGGATTCTTACGGGATAATAGCATGTATGTATAACGGTCTGACTGCGAATCCATATACTAGGATCGAAAATGATTGTTAATAGATGCGTCTTTAAATCATCTATAACTAATTGACGAACCTACTGATTCGGACCTATACTCTCATATTGAAGTTACATCAAGAAGCATCTCAACTTAAGCTATGTTTACGAGCCATATACTCTGCGAATACTAAATAAAACAAGAGGCCCAAGAGGATCACCCAGCATCACCCACTTATATTAGGAAAATAAGTATATCCTATGTCACAAATACATGACTTAGAGAAACTTGTTAACGACAGAAAACATATGTGAAAGTATTTAACTATTCGATCAAGTATTATCTCCTAACCATAGACGACTGAATCTGGTAAAGGGTTTGAAGGGTTACCCAATAAACAATGTTACAAGCTTATTGTAGACCCAATAAACAATGTTACAAGCTTATTGTAGACCCAATAAACAATGTTACAAGCTTATTTGTAAATACGCTAGATAGTTTTAAAGGAAGAAAACTTAAACATGTTTTGAACAATTTGACAGGAATCCGTAAGTATTGAAGGAATTAATGAACGGACATTCAGGGGATACTACCAATGAAGTTATATCATAATTCGCCCAGTGGTTATAGAAGAGAGGTCGTTTGAAAAAGGAATATTATCTATCTATCTGTTTAATGGATAAACAATACAAATGACACAATAAATTCATTTTAATTGTAGATATCGTTTAATAATAACAAATCTATATAGCATATATACACTAGATTGTTAAAAACATAATAGGAAAATCATCAAAAAACAAATAAAAAATTCCATTACATATACTATGAAATGCATGTAAATAGAATGATAACAAATCCAACAATCAACAACTTTATTCTATTTCGTGGAACCGTGTATCAATTGGAGAGAAAGCAAAATGAGCAATTATTCCTTTTGACACAATGTAATCAACTCTTTTCAATAATTAAACTTTCATTTATAGAGATTTTCTAGATTTTTTACTTAGATGGTTTGAATGTCGCCGGCTAAAGTTGTGTTGTTTGTTGAAAAAAGTTTATTGTTTCGTAAGGTTTTACAGCTGGCATAAAAAGGGATGTCTATCCCATTGTAGGGTAAGCTACTTTATACGACGAAAACTATACCACCACGAAAACTATACCACCACGAAAACTATACCACCACGAAAACTATATCACCACGAAAACTATACCAATCATAGTGGATTCGCGATAATTCAAATATTGGATAACTCGAACATTTGATGACTCGAATATATAGTTTAATTTGAACCATTTTCATTTGAGCCGAATTACGAGAACACCAACAGTGTGGACTCTGCTTTAAATATCGACCCGGATCAGCCTAAGCATGCCGCACAGGCTAACCCGGATAGATACCGTTTTCGCCTCCTTTTGATTTTCTGTTTCAGGAATCAAATATTCTGCACCTCTATCTCCCTATTGCGGAATGTATCGAACAGGATAAGCCTACACAGGCTGATATGGTTCGATACATTACGATGAGTCCATACTGTTGGTTTCCCCGTGGAACGGCTCATTTATGTATGTGTTTCTCACAAACAGTGTAACAACAGTTCTGATTGCTCGTACGAACAATCAGATCTGCCGATGTGGTGTTTTTATCATAGGATTGTACCACTGGTTCGTTTTTCACATTTAACATTTACTTATAGACATCATAGGATTTATGTATCACGTGTTCGCTTTTCATGTTTAACATTTACTTATAGACATCATAGGATTTATGTATCACGTGTTCGCTTTTCATGTTTAACTTTTTCATATAGACGCATTACGAAGCTGACGACATGCAACATCAATTGATAAATCCAGCGATTGCCTCAACACGTCTAAAACGAGAGTTTTTTTTGTCTATGTTCCTATCGAGTTATCGTGAATTCACTGTATTGTATGAAGGTACAACTAAGCAAAATACTACATATTTAACGCGTTTTATATCAACTTTGCTCAACTCCACTCAATTCACCTCATCTCAACTCACTTTTACCTCAACTCAACGCAACTCAATTAAATTCAATTTCACTCGGCAAGTCGGCACAATAGTGCCATTGGTCATTAACTAGTATGTACTGGCAAAGTATATGGCCATTGGACGCAAAAATACATAAATTTACAATATATATATATATATACAGATCAATGTTAATATAAGAGAGCAAGCATATTCATGTTCCTAAGAATTATTTCTTAATATTAAATAAGCAAATTGGCCTTTTTCTCATATTTAGTATACACCTAATTCGGATTAATACAATTTTCTCTATACTCTATTTTTTTTATTAAATTTAATTTGCAATATTCATTTGTATTTCTTTGCTCGTTGAAGATGATGACTTAAAGGTGCGGAACTCCAGATTATAGATAGTATAGTCAAAGTTTTAAAACTGTTCAAAAGTTGTCTGGGATTATTAGAATCATAATTCTGGGATAAAATTAGATTAATTATTTCACTTTCCAGTACAATAAACATCTAAACATTGTTCGTTTATGGTTATTTTTTACTGGGTAGACATACCCAGTAAGCCAAATTTTGTACATTTTCATGACTTTCAATTTACTGTTTTTCAACATGTACTGGCAAAATAATTTGTTGACCTATTTATTACTTACTTTGTTGTCTCAATTAGCAATATTTGCAACGTTCCAAGATTTCAAAATTTTGATCTCGATCTGGAGTTCAGCACCTTTAACGTATTCAAAAACAGCATACAATCAAGTTGATAAAAAAAGTTCGCAAAAACAAGGAGAAAATAAATCCGATTCCAAAAGTTCCTTTCTTAGAGCTGACAATATCCACAAATAGAAATTAATTCAGAATTCAGAAAATTAATTACGTTTCACCAAGAGAGATAACCGATATACGTAATCGTTAAAGAGAAGCGGCGGTGTTGCCGATTGTTTCGATGCATAGAAAGGTCAGATTACGCCAAAAACATCCGCTGTCATTCTGATCTACAATCCCAAATAGTTCATAAAGGAACTTTGTTTGCATATACTTGAGTGTATACCATCACTCACCAGAATGCATTGAACATATGACATTGAGTTTAAATCCATGATGCACTGGCCATGATTGATGTTATCAATTTTAGTTTGTTGACGTTATTAGAAAGTGAAAGTAGCGAAAGTAGCGAATGCTAAACACCGGTTTAGTCCGGACCCGAATTGGTCCAAATTTACGGTAACCATTTCTTTCTTGAATAATACATGACCCTCCCATGTTCTTTGTATTATTTTAAAGCTTAGACTAAGAACTCTTTTCAATGCTATAAGGTGGTCTACATGAGAAGCACTTAGAGAGTGACAATTGGGGGCTGAAACTGGTCGATAACATGGGAACGAAGAAGGAATTGATTTGGTTTATTGTGACCCAGGGAATATTTTAAATGTAAATGGTCAATTCGAGACGACATTTTATGCGGTCTATAGCGAACTATTTTAATACGAGTTCAATGAGATCGACCACAGGTGCATATAATACATTTATATACCTTTACTTTACATGAACTGTTACATGTTTGGAACATATCTGAAAACAGCAGATGATATATATAAGAAAAGCAGTTGACGATACATAAAAACGTTTACACTTTAAAAGAGCATAAAAATAGCGATTTTTTAAAAAAGGAATGCTTTATAAATATATATCATTTATCATTTTAAAAAAAAGTACAATTTACAGAGTAATACAAACATTAAGACATAAATTATTAACACTGATATTCATAAGTTAACCCTTTCCCTCACAAAGACGCATTTTGACACATCTGTAGCACAACATCTTTTTAAAAAAACATATGACAAAAGGAGTAATTACCATAATGTTTTTCCACTGTTATCAGTATTATCCATATGTTTAATAGATGTTATCAAAATCGTCCGCTGCAGATTTGTTGAATGTGGGAAAGGGTTACTAAAGTCATATTAACGAAGGGTAATATGTTAAGGATAACACACAAAACAAGAGTTTAAGTAAAAATGATAACTCTTTCTTTGCAATCCTTAATATATAGTATCAAGTGACATTGTACATATTTCTAACACACTAGTATGATATCACAGTTGGAATATCAAAGAAAAATACTAAGTTATTTAACATGGCTATTGGATTTGCATAAACAAGAAGATATACTCTGGGCTTTCTTCACAACTTGTAGCAGTCTATTCTATAACAAAAAAAAAGGCAACACCCATTCCCAAATCATTTGACGTGATGGATTGGAACCTCTGACATAACGTCATTAAATTACTTGTCCCATGCTAATATTATCCCTCTCCCACATACAGACAATGATCAGCAGACGACTTTAAAAATGTATCCTTAAACAGATGGTAAAATCTCTATAAATTGTAGGTATAATTACTAAAAAAAAGTTGGAAACATTGAAGTAAAAGGAGAAAATGCTCGTTTTTAACAATTTCTACCTTTGCCACAATGTTTTCAAGAGTCGTCTGCGGTCATACATAGGTGGGGAAGGGCTATATTCATTCAATCCAGCATAGTATGATATCACTTCAAAGTTTATCTAATACAGATGATCTGATGTTTGAAGCCCCGCACTGCGGCGATGTCTGATTGTCAGGATTTTGAGCAACAATTGAAGCCTTTATCTGGGTATAACTATGTAAGCAAATATGTAGCTGTTTTAGTTTAGTCGTTGAACATATGACTGAAATGTGGAGAAAGATTGGAAGGAGAATGCAGGGTATATTGGAAGGAGAATGCAGTGTAACGGTTGGAAGGAGAATGCAGTGTAAGTTAAAACAGTATATCAGGAAAGGATATTTTTTTAACAGGCATTCTTAACAATCTGCTGAAAGTCAGAAGTAACAAGTACTTGCATAAGTGAAAACTTGCAAGGGAAGCTAGCCCGAATCTCTGACAGCTATGTTTTCATCAATCGACATGACGTGAGAGAAATTCTAGTACAGGGCAACATAAGTAACATTTCAGCCAAAAGATCATGAAAACAGCCAAGTAGATTTATAGGAGAAGATGTTTTGTTTTTATTTAACCATCATTTTCATGTAACATTGCCGGTATATTTTTCAACCAATCAATATGGCTTGATCAAAAAAACGTAAGGTGATTATAAAACAAGACTATAAATTATTTCTTCTTTCCTCACAATACCTTTTTCATTGAGAAATAGGATTTCCCATTTGTTTGCGTATATGTATTTAACATTGTCTGCTGCATATTTGTGGTATATGGGAAGGGCTAGATCAGTAATCTGTATCAGAATATAAATAAACATATGCTTATCTATTCAAAGTTTTCTCTTGTAATGACGATAATAAACCGTCACCCCCCCCCCCCCCCCGGCAATCTCCCCAAATACCCGACACCTTCCGCCGCCCCTGTATGGTGTTCACGATATGACGTCGATCACACGGTTCACTCTGGTTAACCGCGTGCACGGTCCTGCTTTGACCTCAAGAGCCTCTGTTAACATCTCTTCGAACTCGTCCGATAACACTTCCTCGTCGTGGTGAACTGTAATCCATGTTTCTCCTATATCAAATAGTTAATGACTCAACTGAAGACCTTTTCGGGCATATAAACTTCCCTTTCCCACGTACAACAAACTCCAGCAGACAACTTTGAAACCAAATAAGCAAAACATTGAACACTCTTTGTGAATGAAAGTATAATTCATAATGATAATTTAATAGAGCAAATTCTCCTTTTGTCACACTGTTTTCAAGAGAGTGTCAGCTGCAGAGTCGTCAGCATGTGTCGGCTACTAAACATCGATCTGTGTATTGTTACCATGTGAAATTACAAACTAATGCACTCTAGTTTTTAGGTAAGTTAAATATTTATTCTCGAAATATATACGAAAATATATTCAAAGTGTACCAGATTATCTGATGACTTTAGAAGCAAGCTTAATTATTCTTAAAACTACTATTTCGTTTTTATTGTTTCTAGATAAAAGACGACTTTTGCGGCCCACCAGCCGACGCTTTCGGATATCATGATATCGATATTGGCAGGGAATTGCTTGTGAACTTTAAAAGAGCTTGTGGCCAGACCCTTGTGCCTAAATATTCTGTTATGTGTGTACTGTTGTGTGTTTGTCTTTTATACACGTATATTAACAATAAAGTATGTCAAAAGTAAAGTACCAACATTGTGACAAAACTTTGTAAAGACGGGCTTCGCAGAGTATATTGCGTCATTGACTTTAAATATAAACTTCTGTCATGGCTTGGAGAACTGAAAATTGTCCAGCCGTTCTGTTAACGCCAGGTCATTTCATGATCTCGTTGGATATGACTGCTGACTACTGTGTTATCAACAAAACATTGATGGTAAACAATTTGGATAAGATGGGTTATTGTTTTACTGCAACAATTCTCTATTTTACTGCACCTGTATTAAATAAGCAAGATGCTATTTAACCATTTTCAATGTACTGACTTATTTAGATGCATATACAGATTTTGTCACTTTTTAAATGTATTCAATATGTATACACTTATGTATTGACGTTTTGTATTTGACTAGATGTTTTAAAAGCCGTCTGCTGCAGAGTTACTGTATGCGATAATGCCTATGTGAAGTTAAGATAATAAAGACACATTAAAATAATAGTAATCGTACATTGAGTGTGTCTACTTATACTAATAACTGAAAGATTGCTTTCAAATCGATGTAGAATACATAAGTTTAACCCTTTTCCACATACAGGCGGCACTTTCTGACATCTCTGCAGCAGACGACTTTTGAAAACAATGTGACAAAAGGAGATTTTTTTCAAAACGAGCAATTTCTCATTTTGCTACAATGTTTTCAACTCTTTTCAAATAATAAACTTTCATTTACAGAATTTTCAAGATTTTGCCTATTTGCTTTCAAAGTCATTTGTTGCGGATATGTTGAATGTGGGGAGGGTTAAACTAACAATAATCATTAGTTTGCAAAACACTATGTGTATTTTACCTTCTTTGACAGCCTGCCCAACGTGTATCACAATCTCTAAACCCACAGTAAAGTTGACACTTTCCCCGGCCTTACTGCGTCCTGCGCCAAGTCTGGACGTCACAATGGCACACTTCATGGCGTCGATGGAATGAATGATACCTGGACAGAAGAATATACTGGGTTTAATTTGCTTGAATAATATCGAACGTCGATCTCCACAGCGTTTAAATTAAATGACGGCGTTTCTTTGTTACATTATCAGCACTATCAACTGAACATCTTATTAAAACAGACTTAAGCTATGCTGCTTTTTACAGGTCGTTTAAGATTTAGCATTGCAACAGCGAATCAGATTGTCGTTTACATGATCTTTTAGAATCAACAGGGGAGATAACCAGTATAAATAAACGACATAGAGAAGCATTGGTGGCCGAACGTTGGTTGTATTGTGTGATTTCATTGGTCATAAAAATGCGATCCTACTAACGATCATGTTATTGAGTAGGATCTTCTAAAAAAAGAACTTTTATGCGGTGTCGTAGGCGAAGAATTGTGTTCATTGTAAAGAGATTGAACTGTTAAGGTCACCCTGACATTGTTGTTTTACTGATGAACAATGATAGGAATTAAGTATTTCCAACATCTTTAAATAAACGATTTATTTTACAGACATCTGCATTTAAAGCTTTAACCCTTTCTTGCACGAGGACGCATTTTGATGCGTCTGAAGTGGATTAATTCAACCAGAATGTGTTCAACTCTAAACAATAATAAAAACAATCAGTTATAGTTGGTTTCAATATTTTTGTTCAGGTATTTTAAATTTCGTGTTCTGCAGAATTTTAACAAAGCAAAGTCCAACATCTATAGGCGTACCGGCATATTGGCTTTTGAGTTCTGTCCTGAATTTGGATTTCGGCAATATCTGAAATACATCTGTCCCTTCTAAACATAGTTCGTCTGCTACATTTGAATCAACGCCCTGTCCTTTGAGCATATCTGAAAACTTCTTCAACGCTGTTCCGTTGTGTAAAGTATCATCAATTTTATCACACGCTGCCTGAAGATTGTCCGTTTGGCCAGCTTGAAACAGCAGATGACCACCTAGAGTAAATGCACTATAGGTCATTAAAGGTCACGAGTGACACTTACTTAACACCTACCCTGCTGAAATCATGCATCTGGTATCCTAACAATTGACTTTGATAATTGTTTATATATATCATCCGGGGATATAATTAGAAATAATTCACATGGGCTGTTATAAGATGATATGAAATGACGTCACGTCTATAACGTCACACAAAACCCCACTACAGCAACAACGGAAAGCTTAAACCACAGCTTCTTTTATACAAAAAAATCGTCAATTACGAGAAGTGACGTAATACGTTTTCACCTCTTGTATATGTGATATACAATGTTTACCATTTATATACCAATGCAAGTTTGATACGAGAATGTATATACCTCGTGATTTTACCCAACAATAACAAACTCGTGCTATAATACTCGTTTGCTACAGATGCAATTTCCGTTTCAAACGTCAAGTGGTAATTAAACGTATGCAATAGCATTTACTTTTGGTTGTTACTTATTGGTTTGATGTATATAGTATATACAGCTAACACATGGAGACCAAGAATACATTACTTAGTATACATTGTTTGCGCATTTTGTTCAACGTAGAAAGTACAGTGATAGTCAAAACACAATTAAGCCGTCCCGCGAAAAAAACCCAACATAATTGCATCTGTGTAATATATCGACCAGATCATCCTGCGCAGTCCGCGCAGACTGATCTGGGCCGACACATTCCGTCTCAGGGAAAAATAGGTATAGCGTAATGATTACCGAAACAGAAAATCCACAAGAGGCGAACAGTATCTATCCGGGTAAACCTGCGCGGCATGCTTAGGCTGATCCGGGTCGATACCTTACGCAGAGTCCATTGTGTTGGTTTTCTCACGAGACGGCTCAATCAGGTTATCAGTAAAGGGTTAATCTATTTTCTAAGGTTGCGATTACATAACCATTCAACAAGTCGAATTCAACCAGACCAGTCGAATATAGCTATTCTGACAAAAGGTTTGAAAGGATTCTTAAACGGCTTTTGGCAATATTTCAGTTATACAATGGTGTTTCCTTGGTGAATTACCAGTGCTATCGGGGTTAGTAATCCTAACATAGAAACATCAGTATTGCAATCCGTTATGGTGTGATTCGACCAGGGGATCGAACCCTTGAACTTCCGCTCTCTAGGCGGACGTTCCCATCACTACACCACGGAGTCATAGAAACGGACTTGCCGCTATAATACATATACTACTCACTCCCATACATACTTTAAAATGCGTCCCTGACGCACCTGTATTTATAGAGAAGACGTTTGATTTTGCCCAAAGGAATTCAAAGTGGTCTGCTGCAGATGTGTTGTATGTGTTAAAGGGAATCATCCCCTTATTTTGATATGTGTACATATATTGCAAACAATCCCGCAATAAAAAATATAATGCAGCCACTCTAAAGAGGGGTTGTTGCTCTTTAGAGATTAAATCATTCTCCTGGTAAAAACACATTTCGATACATGTGAATACAGACACAATTGGAAATCATAGTAGGAAAAGGAGAAACTGTTCGTTATGCGCTGTTTCTTTCCTTCCCGATTGTTATGTCATTCCATGGCATCATACTTGTTCTCATTGGTTTCTATAGATAATGTTTCATTCAATTGCTCTAGACGTGGGAAAATATAATATGTCGCTGTAAGATAATTCCACTCAGCAGAGTTGCCATTTTGTCAAGGCTATACACCGTATTGTAATTTCATGTAAATATATTTTAACAAAAGTTACCCAATTTGACAACCAGATCCATAAGGTCGGGAGGACCGTTTCCATGGAGACAGAGCAGGGATTCTGCTACCTCGAGGGCGTTGCCAATCATATGACCCAGAGGGACATCCATATCAGTCAACAGGGCAACAGTCTTTACCCCAGAACCATTACCGGCTTTTACCTTTAAAAGAAAAGAAAAAAAGATAGACGTTCGCCTGATATGAAGTTAAGAAAGGCGAAAAGTGTCCACCAGGGTAAGCCAAAGCGGCATGCTTAGGCTGATCAGGGTCGACACTTAACGCAGAATCCATAATGTTGGTTTTCTCGCGAGACGGCTCATATTCATTACAAACACGTGGTGAGTGTTATGATGTTATCTCTAGCAGTAATCGTGTTCAGAGATGCAGTGTGTGCAATATGAGTAAAAGGGCCACTTAAGGAATATGTGTGAAATTATTTTAAAATTGGACCAGCGATTGAGGAGAATTAGTAATTTATGAACTATAGGTTTGATCTGGCGGTCATCTTGAACTTCGAACCAGCATGGATTTGAACATGAGAACACACTATAGAACAATGTGTGTGAATTCATTCATAAATTTGGCCAGTAATTCATTTTCTGTCATTAAATAATTTTCTATTTAAAACCTTTGCCACCCATAGACGCATGTTGTTTACGCATTTGCAGCAGAATAATTTTGAAAACATTGTGACAAAAGGAGAGATTATTCAAAACGAGCGATATCTCCTTTTGCCACAATGTTTACAACCTTTTCAATAATTTCTACAATTATAGAGAATTTCCATATTTTTTAGCAGACATTTTCAAAGTCGTCTGCTGCAAATGTGCTGTATGTTGGAAAGGGATTAAGCTCGGTTTGAACGTTTTTTGTCGTCACCCAAGGAACATTCGGGTGATCTCATTGTGAAATTAGGCAAGTGATTCGGAGAAGTCGATTACAGATTTTTAGCTCTAGTGGCCATCACAGTTGGGCAAATATAGTGAAAATTCTGTAAACAGTTTTCCAGTTGTTTAGATAAGCAAGGGAATAGTCCTGTCAGTCGTTCAGGTAAACTAGAAACAGTCTGTAAACAGTCTTCCAGTTGTTCAAGTAAACTAGAAACAGTCTGTAAACAGTCTTCCAGTTGTTCAGGTAAACTAGGGAACAGTCTGTAAGTCGTTCAGGTAAACTAGGGAACATAGGGAACATTCTGTCAGTTGTTCAGACAAACTAGGAAACAGTCGGCCACTTGTTGAGATCAACTAGGGAACAGTCTGCCAAATGTTCAGGCAAACTAAGAAAACATTCGGCTAGCTGTTCGGGTAAAATAGGGAATAGTCCGTCAGTTGCTAAACTAAGGAAACTGTCTGCCAATTGTTCAGGTAAATTAGAAAACAGTCTGACAGTTGTTAACAATAATGAAACCAATTTCATGACGGACAAAATATTCAAATTATTTCAGAAAAGTTACCATTCTATTGGCTAGTTCCCTCGCATCTTTTTCTCTTTTCAAAAACGCCCCTGACCCAACCTTTACGTCCAAAACCAAGGAATCCAGAGTTTCAGCTACCTTCTTTGAAATGATGGATGCTAAAATATATAGAACGTTATATAAATAACCTTTAACTTAATTGCTATTCAAAGCATCCAGTTTGCATCAATGCCTTGAAATAGACTTATTTACTATTGAATTCCATAACTTCAAAGATAGGTCTGCCATTGCAATCTCTTTTGAGTCAATGACTGGAAATGAACTAATTTACCATTGAATTGCATTACTTCATAGACAGGTCACCAATTGGCATCTCTTTTGCATCAATGACTGGAAATAGTATTTGGATATAATACATCCTACATAAGGATAGTAAACAAAGACCCACGGGGGCTCAACTCGATATACAAGACCATTGACTATTATATTAAACAAGTTATTATGAGCTATCCCAATTAAACAAATTATCAATAGTGATAATTTGAACAATGTTAGAAGGGGCCCTTTGGATACATTTTAATATTAAAACTCAAACAATCTTTCGTAGTATTGGAAATGAAGGTTGTATTTATTATAAGTTCCTACTATTTATTTCAATAATAAAATTTGCAAAAGTTAGTGATGGGGGCACTAAGCAACCATGCCTACCCAATTATGATGATAAAGCTACGGTGAAGCCACGGTGGCTTCAGAAGAGAGGACTTTTAAATGCCCACTATATATTTCTATAAAAACTACTAGTCAACAAAACGAAGAACAAGTGACCAGAGTGTCAACATTTGTACAACTAGGTAATATTGAATACAAAACAAAAACATCCAGGTCAGTTGTTTTCAGAAAAGAAGATTCTTTCTCTATTTAAGCACTGTCGGTTATATTTTGTACTAATGCTGCACTCTATGTACACGTTTGAAAGAGCGTATTGCCAGGAAGGTTCCACTTAAATTTCATTACAATCTTTCAAACAAATCGTTAAAAGTAATCGATCAAAATGTTCAACAGACAGATAGACATATACACATCGTTAAAAGTAATCGATCAAAATGTTCAACAGACAGATAGACATATACACATCGTTTCATAATGTTCAACAGACAGATAGACATATACACATCGTTTCATAATCTGTTCTGACAAATAACCAGCAGGGCTGACAACTCACATGTTATCAAACCAATGTTGTCCGTAGTTCCGGTAACATCCCGTGCAGCATACATTATCTTGTCAGCTGGTACAAGGTTTGAAGTTTGTCCAGCAATACAACAACCAACGTCCCTCAGCAGTGTGATCATCTCTTTGTGTGTAAGAGAAACTGTAAAACCTTTGATGGATTCCAGCTTGTCTAGTGTCCCTCCTGTGTGGGCAAGACCCCGTCCAGATACCATGGGTACCTGCAGGTAATTTTGGTTTATATTGATTGATTGCAACTGAAATCCTTTCCCACATGTTGGTAGGTTGGTGTATTAAAACAGTATCTTCATCTTGTATTGTGGGTTTCGTGTGTGTATTTCTAAGTATTTATAATTTCTATAAGAAGTGGATACATGATCTTGAAAAATCCATATCGCTTCTTGTAATATCTTACAACAAATCTGTAACAACGATCATTTTGAAAACATCTTCCAAGACTGTCAATTGTTTCTTTCTTGTGTTTGACATAAGTCATTGCGATTATCGTCATTTGTCTTTAACAACCAAACGGGATAGAAATAGTATTTTTGGAAACTAACCATGGACCATGGAACAATGTTGCGTGGAGTACTGGTTTGAGAAAGCAATTAAACGCATTGTAGGTAGAGCGGGTCGCCGTGATGTAACTGTTGAGCTCAAATCCATCAATGAATTGAAAACATAAAGACACATATGTTGACAATTACATGCATGTAAATGAAAGTATATTCATTAAATAGACTTTGTATGAGATTTGGCTAGTTGTAAGTAAAACTACAAAATTGACTCATTTACGTGCGTTTAATTGCATATTAATTTGTATTTATAAAGTGAACTTAGTATTTAGTGACCAGTTCGAAGGAAATCCCTCAAAATCACGGATGGGAATATACTCGTAGGTTGCAGGGAGTCCAACAGGTTAAGGGGTAAACGGAGGATCAGGGTGACATGTTTCACCTACCTTCATACCGCACGCAGCCAAAGCTGGAGCAAGGACCAGACTGACTTTATCACCAACGCCACCTGTACTGTGTTTGTCAACAATAAGTCCTTTCCATTCAGCAGGCCAAGTAAGAATCTCACCAGAAAATGTCATCGCCTTTGTAAGGTTAGTAGTTTCATCTCCATCGAGATCTTTGAGAAACATTGCCATCAGCATTGCACCTAGAAGTATACATGCATTAACATATCAAACTATATTTACACGTAGTAAATCTTAAAACGGAACACAATGCAAGCTACTTTCAAACTAAACAAATAAATATGTTTCGAAATGCTTAAGGGGGAGATATTTTTTGCTAGCCAAAGATACATTTATTTGATTTCATGTTTGTGTAAAACGTGAACCGTTTAAACCCCAAAACCGGATAATCTACTACGGATTCAAGAATGTTGATGAGCTCATGCCCATGTAATAGTTATCCTGCACGACAGGCGTCATGTGATTACACAAGTTAAGTTTGTGTTATATCTCTACTTTGTGGTAGTTCAAAATCTAAATGAAACACTATCTAAATAAATGTAAATAACCTGTAATTACATGCTTAAAATTATGTTTGGATTAACCTTTTTACACTATTTATTTTACTTCTAAATTCAGAACATTGTTTTCTTCGTCTGTATAATTGCGTTTTGCTTATCTTGAACGGTCTTCGACCTGTTAATTGGAAAGTAGGAGTTGTTCTCCTTGCTCTCTGCATTTCTCGAACTGTATTCCGCTCGTTAGATAGAGCAAAAAGAGACGGATGTAATGTACACTTTTAAAAACGAGGGTTTTACGTATTTCTTATGGTAGTGTTCGTCTATATCTAAGGATCATATGACTAAATAATGTGCCAAATGGTTTATATCGTTGGTAATTTGAGCCGTCCCGCGAGCAAACCAACATTGTGGCATCTGCGTAATATATCGACCGGTTCAGCCTGCGCTGTACGCGCAGACTGATCCAGGCCGACACATTCCGTCTCAGGGGGATAGAGGTATAGAGTAATTATTACTGAGACAGTAAATTTACTGTGGAGGTGAAATACGTCTCTCCGGGGTAGCCTTCGCGGCATGGTTAGGAGGATCAGGGTCGACACGCGGCATGGTTAGGAGGATCAGGGTCGACACGCACAGTCCACAATGTTGGGTTTCTCGCAAGGCTGTACATTTATTGAATAGAAGAAAACCTCCCAGATAAAATCATAATACGAAATTACCACAGCGGCATATTTTATTAATACAAACATTCTTGTTTTGATTAAAGATTTGACTGCATAGAACGTACACATAAACAAACGCATTGTCTGTTTAATGCATACTTATAAATCATGAATCATAATTGGTGTTATTTTAATTTGACCGGATCAGGGTGTCAGAAGTTATAAAAACAATTGATAACCTTGGTACAGATGGCAGTTCAAATTAAACTAACCCACTGCTATATATAGTTTCAATTTATCGTAAACTGATAAGCTAAGATTAAGTACACTCACAGTTCATCTAATATGCTATTTTTAACATTTTTAAACATACAGACGCCTTCTGACGCAGCTGTCTACTAACTTTTCGAAACAATGTGGCAAACATGATCACAATGTGGCAAACATGATCACAATGTGGCAAACATGATCACGTGGCAAACATGATCACAATGTGGCAAACATGATCACAATGAGCAATTTCTCCCCACAATGTTAACAACTCAATTCAATGGTTATACCTTCGATTGTAGAGATAAGCAACTTTTTCGAAGTCGTCTGCTGCAGATAGTTGATATGTGGGTAAGGATTTAATATATCTAATTGATGACAATACGCGCTTAGACCAACCGCGGCAATGGCATGACATTGGGGTTTCAGTCCAAATGATTGACCAAATTATTGATGTTGTTCTAAATGAATTCGACAACAAAACATACATCGTAAAAATTCAATGTCACGTTTATACGTTTATGATTCATTGCTACAGATTGGATGGCAGTCGGTGCTGATAACCGAATTATTTTAAAAGTTAACAAATGTGTACACAGGTCAAACACAACTGGTTTTGTAACCCTTTCTTGAGACGAACTCCATTTGAAACTTCAGCTACATACCGCATCCGTGCAGTAGGACCTGGTACTACTCAGCTCGCCAATAGGCCTAAATCACAACATATGGACTTTTATCAAAACTTGTAATAATTAGGCTTAGGTTGTTTTTTTACGTTTTTTCTTGAGCTCTACTCAACTTAATATGGTTGTAAATTCGGAACGCATGATGCAAACAGCGAAGGTAGGATGGCCTTGTTATCAAACGACCTTGAAAACTTCTACAATAAAACGTTGGATCAAACTAGACAACAAAATAACACGTGATGTGGCCGTGTTAATAATCTGAGCCGCGTCAGGCGAAAATCGACCTTTGGAGGTTATATAATTCCATCTAAAGTTTGAAGAGCATGGGGTGGGTTAACATATATAACTATTAATAATACAGGTAAATTACCCTGGAAACCCCGTGATAAAACTGAACAATTGTTGAGATCGCCTTTAAACACTACACACAACCTAAAACAGTAATCCGACCAATTGGGGGAAAGTGTCGCTCACATATTTCGGTTGCTATTTAGCTCTTTATAAAAAATACCAGACTATCATTTACAACCGAATATACGTTGGTCAGTCAGTTGGTCAGTCAATTAAGTGTCGACATACTGCCCTGATTTACAAATGTAATCGACTGAAATTGAATACGGTAAATAAGAGATGAAAAAGAGTTCATGACTTATCATATCTTAAACGCGCCTTTACAAATTATACAATTAAGTTACATTTTAATGTAATATATTTTATCGCCGAATGATTAGGTGTTAACTAATCTATTCATCAAGCCCAAGTGAAGGAGTACATTTCCATTTCACTCATCTGTCAAATTAATTAATAAATCGTGTCTGCAGCAGACTGTTTCAAACATCTTTCAAAAACCAAAAGCATACGTTAATATTGCAGTCTATGACCATAACAGTGTTTTAATTATGAATACAGATTCATGGTAACAGTTTGGGTTTCCTCACTTTCCTGGTTACAGAAAACAAAATTTCATGTATATATATATATGTGTATAGCACAAACATGAACAGTTTCTTAGGTTTCTACCTCTCGAGCGAACTATTGATTTGTCTTGATTTGTCTTAAAGCTTACTCACATACAACACATATGTTGCATACGACTTTGAAAACACAAAGGCATAATACGGAACATCTCTATAAATAAAAGTTTTGATCACTATGGGCAGGTTTGATTGATATACTTTTTTAACGGGCATGGCGTCTTCTGCAGATGCGTTTGCAAGTAGGAAAGGGTCAATGACATTGCTCGATTAAGCGTAGCTTTGCTACTCTAGTTTAGTAAAGAGACCTATTGAAAGCGACCATTTCGGTATCCACGTAAATTGTTCCCGCCAAAAGGAACGCGGACGTTTTGACGCACTTGTAATCGTATGTAAACAAAACACATTTTAACCATGACCTATTTACATGCTTTATCTTCCGAGTTTGAAATCAAGGACTTTCTTCTTATCAAACAACCACATGACCTACTATACTAAACATCGATTTACACACATCGAACACGGTGCATTCAAAAACCGTCCAGCTAATCGTGCACATTGGGGATCCGCTCTGTTCGTCATTTAGTTGTACACATCGTGTCGAAGCCTGAGTTAACATACACTATATGATCGCAATGGCGTTTGCAGTGCAATATGCACAGAGCAACAAATGGCGAGTGCAACAAAGGGTATCGCTTTATATATGTTCCTTGATAGACACGTATTGCAACACAGCTAAAGGAGATCACCATTAAAGGAATTGTATGAAAAGAAGAAATAACTTGCACTCATATTGAAAAATGATGCTTTTCCTAAAATGTTCAACGTCGAATCATTCTGTATTTAAAATAATGGTGTGTCCATATTTTCAGACTTTAGAGATGATAACTCGTTATATAGGTGCCGTTACAAGAGGTTAAACTATATGTCAAAACTGTATTAGTGACACTGAATCCCCGATTCAGTGTGAATCACGTTATGCAAGGACCGACATTTCCTTGACTTAGAGCCTTCCCCGTTCGTCATCATCGTTGAAGCATATGAGCCGTTTCGCGAGAAAATCAACACTATGGACAGGGTGTCCCTGGTTCGATCCCCAATCGCGGCAATCCGGTCATGGTGGAGTGCCCTTGGGCAAGGCACATTTTCTAGCCTAGTACTGATTTGTTTACCCAGGGATCATGAATAATTAAATTTAATTGCGCGCTAAATGACCTTAGCTGTCGATGCGCCATAAAACAATATACATTCATTCATTCCTAGTGAGCTCCGTACACCAAACAATTAAACAAGCGTAGCCCAGTGAACTCTGTAAACCAACTTATAAAAAAAGCGTAGTCTAGGAAGTTGGGGAACAGTTATTAAATACAAATTAAATGTGTCTAAAGTTTTGTTATAACGGTCGAAGATGTACATCATTTTATTACGTTGTATCTTGTTTATTCTTAAATTAGATAATACAATTTATTCTTTCTAGAGGTTGTGTTTCAAACATATTACAGAGTTTTTCTTAACAATACTATTTGTTGGTTGCTCCCTTTTCGATTACGTCATTCCATGGTACAAACTTAAAACCTACCCCATACTGACACCGCAACCGTCCCGTGAGAAAATCAACATTATGGCATCTGCGTAATGTATCGACCAGATCAGCCTGCGATGTCCGCGCAGACTGATCCGTGCCGACACATTCCTTCTCCGAGGGATAGATGTTTCGAAAAATGATTCTTGAAACATAACATCCACAAGAGGCGAAAAGTGTCTGTCCGCGTTAGCCTGCACGACATATTTAGACTGATCCGGGTCGATTTATTTTACGCAGAGACCACAATGTTGGTTTTTTCGCGAGACGGCTCAAATTTACAGTCATATATAAAGACTTTCCATATATTTGATAAGATGTCTTCAAAGTCGTTTGCTCTAGTGACCTGTATGTGGGAAAACGCTTGAGTTATTGCACACTAATCCTCTTAATGGCTAAGCGTTTATAGCAAGATCATGATCTTATTCTACGCTGGTCACAAATGCCTAGACGTTGGGAATTTACACACAGAGCAGAACTCACATATTTGAGCTGTTGTGTTTATGAAGTGTTTGTTGATCTTCACAAGGCCACGCGGACCCAGGAATGCGGGACCAAATTAAAGGCCATACAAGTCTATATTTACATCGTCAACGCAATAGTTGAATTGACCTAAGATAAGACATATGGGTCCTACAATTAGTTCAACGTCCATTATCACAAACACTTTTAAATAGCACTTTAATTCTAATTTTCATTCAAAAAGTAACACATTCAAAGTTTTAGGTTTAGCTAATCAGAAATATGTTATTTTTAATTAAAGATATTCTACAAAATCAGATTTAGACTGATGATTGATAAATACTGGTACTGAGCATGCAGCTGCGTAGTATTGCTTGGCTTAGTATCAAATTCACCGAATTGCCGTTGAAAAACATTCATAAACATTTAGAATACATCGCCTTGTAACTCAAAAATGGTTTCTTGCTCCAGCTCATTGACCTTACATATATTTTACACACGACAACACAGTTCCACGTATGTAGAAACTGTGTGTAGGTTTGCATGCTGGTTTACGCCGCATTTAATATTGTTTTCAGTACCTACATGTGCTAAAGCCACACTCCAAGGTTGGGAAAGTCATTACTTCAATTTTCAAAGTCTTACGTAACAATTCTGTTTTCGTTAAATAAAACGTCTTGCTGTTGTATCCTACTTAAATGTCGGACTTATATATTTTGGGTTGTCCATGGGTTGTCCAAAAGGTTGTCCAGAAGGCTAGAATAGTACGTCAATTTTGGACTAATATATTTAGGGTAGTAACTGGTTCAGTTGATAGCAACGTATTACGTACGCATCAGACATTGTAAGGTAAGGTTACCCCTCATGGTCATATACCGGGACGTCACACAACAGGGACCTGTGGTCACACTTATTCAGAATAAGCAGGAATAAGGAAGAACAAGCAGAAAATATTTATTTTTTAAATTCGGGCCACATTCGCGTGGGAAAGTCAAATTGCCCTGATTAAATTCTTACAGCTTTGTAATACCGTACGGATACTCAGAATGCACTTCGAACCGCTCTTGAATGCAGCTCGAATGTAGTTGAAACATAGTAGGAATATTTAGAATGCTTTTAGAATCCGGTCATATTTAGAATGCACTTCAACAACCGTACGAATACGATTTGATTGTTGCCCGAATACCGCATAAAGTCATGCGACTCCTAAATACCAACTAAAAAGTTATAATAGCTGGCTGTGTTTTTTACGAATGAATTTCACAGAGGATTACCGTTTGGATTGTCGCTCGAATGCGATAAAAATGTTTCGAATGGTGTCAGAATTCCGTGAGACTATTTAGAATGTAATCAGAATGCAGTTAGAATACACGTCAAATGCTGTTCGATATTTCTCAACAACGAATGCACCTCGAATGTTTTGAGCATGAGCAAAACATTCGTACTGGTCATAAGACGGAATGTGTCGGTCCGATGTAGCCTGCATGGACCGTGCAGGCTGATCTAGATCGATACATTACGCTGGTGCCATAATGTTGGTTTTCTCATGTGACAGCTTATTTATATTCCAAAATACGTATTTAAGCCACTCCACTGATAACCTCTTTGTCTACCTTTAGGACACTTGTACTATATATGATAGTGTCCAAATACCAGACCTAAACACGTATATCATGTATTCTATATCGTCTAGTCTGATACAATGTTTACTTTCCCACTTGAACAGTGCTTAAATAAACCGAGATAAGCGTATGTTTCATTACTAGTGTGTATTAATATATCCATTAAGAGACATATACATACAATTATGTATAGACCTATGTCTCTGAGAACAGATCGAGGCTTTCTCGATGTTGCATTTATAAACACTTACGTTCTTGTGAGTTGTGGCTTAAACGAAATATACATGTGGTGAAGGATGAGGTTATGTCTTGATGGTATGTCCTGCTTATGATGAGCTCTGGAATTTATACTTCGAAGCGAAATGGGAATAATGCTATCCAACAAAAGTGCTAGTCTATGAAACAATCACTGAATTCAGACCGATGTGCAGAAGCATTTTTGGTAGAATAATTTAAAATCAGGAAGATAAGTTATACTGAAAATATTACAAGCTTATGACATATATGTTTTCAGTTCGTATATTATCTGATTAAACGTACACGTGTTGAACATGTTTTGTAAGTTGTTCATAATAGACGAAACATGAAATATCTTTAAACAAAGATAAACGTCGATCAATATGAGAAAAACACTAAGAAATGGAACAATACCGAGAATACGTTACATGACTGGAGATTACGATAGGCTCCCAAGGGGTCTATAAGTTTCAATTCAAGATAAATAACTGAAATCTTATCATGTTTCAAAAATAATTAATATTTTTCTCTTAAATATTATATTTCAGACTTTTTCTCTGATTTTTCTCACTGAAATTTATTTCTTAAGGAACATAATTAAAGGTTTGTATGCAGAACATTTCCCTTTAAAACTTAACCTTATTAGTGCCTCTCGTAGGATCGCCAACATTACTATGCAAATGAAACAATCAAAACGTTTAATTGCATTTATTTCTTCGCTATTATTCATTTGATTGGTCAATAATCTAGATCATTTGAAGAAAACATCTAGGTCAAAACTCACTTTATAAATCTATTGACGAAAATAGACGCACACTACAGGTTGCCAGATATATTGAAAAGATTCCTTAAAACGTCAGAATTCCGAATATAACCAATCATCACACCCAACCGTTCAATTATATATATTTAGATTCAAGATTGTATTCATAAAAGACAAAATGTCTAATTGTACATAAAATCTTACAAACACACACACACACATATATATGTACATATTGTACACACAATCTTAAAAACACAAACATCTATATATATATATTTATGTACATATGCATTTTGTTTGTCATTTACATCTGCTTCCTGGTTAGATATTTAACGAATTTACCAACATAACAATAGGCAAAAGTATTGTATTGAATATTGTATTATAATGCTGCTTCTTATTTGTTAACGCACAAGTCACTGTCATAAATTGAGCCGTCCCCAGAGAAAACCACGACAAGTCTAACGACCACGATAAGACTAAGCGTGTCGTGCAGGCTAACCCGAACAGACACATTTACCTCCTGTTGATTGTCTGTTTCAGGATTCTTTACTCTATAGCTATATCGCCGGCAGACGGAAGTTGTCGGCCCGGATTAGCCAGCGCGGACGCATAGTCTTGGTTTCTCGCTGAACGGCTCAATTATTTCATTTGCTTCTTCTTCTTCTTCTTTCTTTGTCAATCCATGGGAAGAGAGTTCGAATCCTTGATCGGTCATTAATTCTTTTCGATGATTGATAAAACTGACAGCAGTCGTCTGCACCAACGGGCTGACATTAAATAAACTTAACTTAAAAGTGTAGTTTTTGTTGAATATAGAGTCGCAAAACGGAGAAATAGCTCATCATGAGTAATTTTTCCTTTTGCCGCAATGATTTCCAAAGTCGTCTGATTCAGATTAAGTTTTCTAAATTGTTCATATTTATAGTTTGTGTAATGTTCATAAACGTAATCTAATGGAGATGAATTATATAGTACCCTAAACTATGGTAAGGTAACACTAGAACCTTTTAAGTTCTTTCAAAAGCACTTATATAAATATATATATATCATTTTAGATTAGAAGATATTTTATGATTTCAATACAAACATTGACAACCATTATAATAGGGACGATTCAAACAACACATTGCCTTTCACAGCAAGAAAACCAACATTGTGGACCCTGCGTAAAGCATCGACCCGGATCAGTCTAAACACGCCGTGCATGTTTACCCGGATAGACACTTTTCGCCTTTGGTGCATTTTCTGTTTCATGAATCATATACACATACCTCTATCCCCCTGAGACGGAATGTGTCGGACCGGATCAGTCTGCGCGGACAGCGCAGGCTGATCTGGATCGACACATTACGCAAAGGCCACAATGTTGGCTTTCTCGCGGGACGGATCATAAATTTAAACATTCCACTTGCAGACTTAAACGCAGCAGACAACTGTTGAACATATTGTGACGAAGGGAGCAGTTGCTCCTCATGATCAATTTCTCCATTCGTCGCAATTCGGTCGGTAGCCAAACGGGTTGTCAATCCAGGGGTTATGAGTTCGAATCCCGGCTCGGCCAACTTTCTTTCCGACGGTTTACAAAAGTCAGTGCGACATGCGTCATTTGTCTTTCACTTATGGGCTTAGTCTATGTAGAAAAGCAGTCAGTTGCTTGGGATGATTGTTGTGAGGAGTACTGGTGTGAGAAAACCAGAAAACACATTAGTAAACGAACTGGCCGCCGTGATATGACTGAGAAATTGTTTAAAAAGGCGTTAAACCCCAATCAACCAATCAATCAATCAATCAATCAATTAATCAATCAATCAATCGTCACAATGGTTTCAACTCTATTCAATAATCTTACTCTCATTATAGAGGTTTTCATTATATTTCCAGGATGTTTTCAAAGCCGTCTGATGTTAATTTGTTTTGTTTTGGAAGACTACTTGTGTAATTTGACAGAGGTAATACTATGTGTCAATGTATCACTTACATCAGAAAACGATTTGTGTTTTTTCTAATATAAAGTAAAATTCGACCATTGGCTTATTACAGACATTTTTCTGGTCGCTAGAATAACCACATTTTATATGCCACGTGCAGTTTGATAAGTTCAAATTTCACTTTTTTGTTCTCAAAATCTTAAGGAAGAGTAAATGTGTCTTTGTCAGAGAATATCTCACTAATAATGTATTTAAGCCATTTTGAGAACCCACAACATTTGAAGATCAAATACATATCAAAGAAAGTGAAATATGCCCAGTATTCATAGATCATTGCCACACTCATCGTTTATAATATGAAACATATGCCAGGTTATTGTTATTCTGTCCTATATTGAACGAAATGTACGATAATAATATATAATATTACCTGTGTGTCCAGGTAAAACCACTTGTTTTCAAATAGGAAATTATCTGCTTATTCTACTCCTTTGATTAAAGTTGCTGTTAATTCCAAATAAAACACTATCGATGAAACACACTTTACACTTATTGTTAATGGATTGACTTCAGAATAATCATCATTGACAAGAATACAGTATCAATATAGCGGTTATATAGCTCGCAAACTTTAAAATCCGATAGTGTCCCGATAAAGATCGCCGTCGAAAATTCCCGACAAATCCATCGATCGTCCAAATAAACAATACATCGGGGTTCTCCGTGTGATACGGAATAAACCGATTGATAGTTCCGGAACTTTACTCGGCAGCAAAATCAATCGGGTGTTGTATTATTGATTGTTCACGGTAATTGCCTTTATATATTCTGTTGTGAAATAATGTAAAGTCGATTTCTGTCTCGCCAGCTGATTCAGTCCCATAAACAGGTATCCCATTTTCTCCAATAACAAGCGATCGGTCCAACTGTTCCGGGACATGAGAATCAGGGTTTTATTCCGATCCCCAATCAAGATGTTTTTGACTTCTTCTACTCGGCGTAACACCACACCAGAATCATTGTAGCACTTCTCCTGCACTGTTTCATTGATATGAGTCAGAGAGGGTTAAGTGTTTTATTTGCTTGCGGTTTTAGCATTTCAATATAATCTATGTGCATGTCAGTATTTGTATATAGTCCAAGACTAATGTTATACTGCAGCACACCTTTACGTGTGGGGTCGATGGAGTTTGTTGATGGCATCAACCAGAAATTTTAACCGCGGATATATGTACGACTGCTTCAAGCGAAACAAATATTCTCTGCTATCTGTCAATATGTCTCTGTATGTGTGTGCGTGTGTCTGTCTTTCTTTTTGTCTATCTGTCTGTCTATATATGTGTGCGTATGTGTGTCTGTCTATCTATATGTGTGTCTGTCTATCTATATGTGTGTCTATGTGTCACTTTCTCTCACTCTCTCTATTTATCTCTCTATATATCTCTATGGCTGTCTGTCTCTCTTTATGCGTGTCTCTCTTAATGACATATGTAGAGCCAAGAGCAAAGTTTACCATTGTTATTGACACATGTTGTATTGATAAAGATCAGTGTACTCTTAATATTATAATAGATGGAATATATCCAGTTAAAAAAGGCTTTATTGAAAGAAATTGAATTAGTTCTTTTTAAATATTTAATAATATATCTATTAAAATATATCTTTAAAGGACCAATTAAGTTGTTGTTGATAGCTTTTTGAGATCAAACGATTTTTCTTCTTCTTTGAATAGTCATGTAACTGCTTGTAATTTCAACATGTACACGATTAAAAAGTTACAGTGACGATAATTTATATTGATGACGATGTACATGTCAAGTATGATTAATTGTTTATTGTTTTACGCCGCTCTCAACAATTTTTCAGCAATATCACGGGCTTTCCTGGATAAGTTTCCAGTACTACTGGGACATTTATCCCGACACCAACCAGTCAGTCGTAATGCTTACTATCAACCCTCAGCGCAAAGGAGGGCAGGCTTTTCTACAATTGTAATAGTCTTTTGTATGACGGACCGAGGATCGAACCCGCGACCTCCCGCATCCGAGGTGAACGCTCTACCACTATATCACCGAGGCGAACGCTCTACCACTATATCACCGAGGCGAACGCTCTACCACTATATCACCGAGGCGAACGCTCTACCACTATATCGCCGAGGCGAACGCTCTACCACTATATCATCGAGGCGAACGCTCTACCACTATATCGCCGAGGTGATGTCACATGACGCATGAACGTTATGACTGGCGTCGAGTTTGCAACTTATAACTACCAATAATACTTTCCATCGGTGAAGAAATAAAATATGTATTATTTATATAAAGCTTCAAGAAGTTAAATCAACCGCTTAATTTGTATCCCTTTTCAACATACATGTATCGAGCCTCGTGGTAGGCTGATGCAATCGTACTGTATTTTATTTTCACAAATCAGCATAATACTGCATTTCACCAGAAAATGGATCCGATCTAGAAAGTCAGGCAAAATAAGAATGCATATCGTGCTGTCCTTTTCACGCGAATGTCGACATTGTAAATAACAGCTTTGAACTTCCCAGCGCGACAAAATGGACACCCATTTCTTTTTCAACTTGTCTAAATACTTGAAGTTTGATACTCATCAGCGCAAATCGAAACGTCCAAAACCAAAAAGAGTCCAACAATTCCCCCATCGAGTTATATCAAAAATACAATGTATTTACCATAACAGAAAACATTCGCCTTAAACTATTGCAATTTTACGGATGTCATGTCTCAGTTATTAGAGTGTAACACGCAATTGGCTATGTACATAGCTAAGACAATGTCATTTGGGCATTATTTGCTGAGTGCAAGGCAATTGCGTGTCACTTTAATAAGAAAATACACCTTAAAGATAATTAGTACAGTAAATTGATGCATGTTAAAAAAACAATGGTAGATATTTGGGCCATCCTGCGAGAACTCAACATTATGGTCTCTGCGTAATGTATCGATCCAGATCGGCCTGCGCATTACGCCCAGAATATTCCGGGCCAACACATTCCGTCTAAGGAGGGGGATCAAATAATACTTCCTGAAACAGAACATCCACAGGAGGCGAAACGTGTCTGTCCGGGTTAGCCTGCGCGGCATGCCTAGGCGGATCAGGGTCGATAATTTACGCAGAATCCATAATGTTGGCTTTCTCGAGAGACGGCTCTTTTTATGAATTTGCGGACGTGTGAATGATGGACATTAGAACTACAACCAGTGTTCAATGCAAGTTTGCATTTACCTGAGCATAACACAATGTTTATGATCCCCAATAACAACCATGTTTACATGCATACGCATTTCGACGTCTCTACAGCAGACGACGTTTGAAGACATTGCGAATGAGAACTTTCTTGATGAAGAACACATTTCTCGTTTTTTCAAGGTTTGTTCAACTCTAATTAATAATTATCTTACTACAATTTGCAGAGATTTCTCATAGTTTTGCCAATATGCTTTCAAAGTTTGTCTGCATACACATGTACTTACTGTATGTGGGAACAGATCAGTCAGCTGGAAACATGTCATAAACATCGTCCTCAATGACATTGTAAGGTTCATTTCAAATCATAAATAATAAATAAATCCATTTGTGTCAGCTACCTATCCTGTCAGTGAGGTTATGTCAATTAACTCCCTTTACTTTTAAACTGAAGTTTACATTAATTTAAGTAAGCTGACGAACATACATGTTTGATTGGGGTTTAACGACGATTTCATTATAGTTTATGTCGTATAAACGACGATTTCATTATAGTTTATGTCGTATAATACTATAACGACGATTTCAATATATTTTATGTCGTATATAGAGGATCTTACATGAGTGCTTATTTGTTATTGTTTTTATGAAACGAGTCAACTGAAATAATATGACGCGAGG
>JAUELF010044957.1:0-17020 GCA_031471495.1 Clinocardium nuttallii
GACATAATAATCCTTCTTGTTTATAAGTTAGACGAAATCTCTACCCCGTTTACTCTATAGTATCAGTTAGACGAAATGGTAGTTAGACGAAATCTCCAACATCCGGTTTATTATACTGTATATAATTTATAAACTGTACAGTATACTGTGGTTTACCGTTTATATCACAATTTACCTTGTGAACACTCAAGAGGCATATATATTGCATTAAATCTTCATGAAATATTTCAGTACATTCAAATCTCAATGAGGTTTGGAATTTGGTCATGTGGGGTTAGAAACTAGGTCACTAGTTCAAATTTTAGAAAAACCTTGTGAACAATTTAGTGGTCTCAGTTTTCATCAGAACCTACATCAAATTCTGGTCAAGTTAAAAACTAGGTCACTTGCACTCACTGTGTGGCAAAAATTCCAAAAACCTTAAAAAACACAAGGGTCACATTTTCATCTTATCATCTTTAAAATTCATCAAAGCATTCATCTCAATCAAGTATAGTTAACATTTTCAGAAACTCTTTTACATGGGGTAAAAGTCACTAACGCTTTGAAACCCTTGTGAACACTCTGGAGGCCATATTTTTCAACTGAATTAGCATAAAAGCACAAATCATTAAAACATTCATTGTCATTAAATCATTATCAGTAAATTTACTAAAATAATTTCAATCAAATCTAGCTCACTGTTAGAAACTGGATTACATGGGGTCACTAGGAAACTAGGTCAAATATTATAAATAATATGTGTTTTCTACAGACAAAGCCCTCAAATATTCTTTTTTAGAAACTGCTTCTTTTACAAATTTCCTTTTGAAGTGAGTTTTAATTCAACAAATTCACTTTTTTATTTCAATTGAAATTTACTTGCATAACATAGGGCTTTTGACTATGAACCCTTTCCCTCATATAGACGCTTTCAGACGCCTCTGCAACAGACGGCTTTTTGCAATAATAGTGACAAAAGAAGAAATTGCACAAAACATGCAATTTCTCCTTTTGCCACCATGTTTTCCACTTTTTGTCATGGGTTATCCATTCAATTATGGAGATTTTCTATGTTTTGACAAACTATGTTTAAAGTCATCTGCTGCAGAATTGTCGTATGAGGGAAAGGGTTAAGGATATAAAATCAGTCAGCAATTCCCTGATTCGGCATTTTAGATGTACACCAACCACCCACATGTATGTTACATTTCTCAATGTGTTCTTTAATAATGTTTGAAAGAATGAAGATAATATAAATGGTGTGGTTGTTTAATATCAATGGTTTAGTAAATAATTAAAATAATGAAAATATGTTAATAATTAAATTAATGAAAATCTGTAAATATTTAATATAAGGAAAATATGCTACTTAGAATCAAAATAACTCCAGCTTGGCCCAGAGCCAGTAAGCTTACCGGTACTAATTACTGAAGAAAGAAAGAGGCCTTATTCAATATTTTCTGTACAGACAGGCATTTTAAGCATTCATGAGTAATTTCAAGATTTTCAAAAGTTGTCTGCTGCAGATGCGTTAGAATGTGTCTTACCGTGGGAAAGTGTTAATTCAACTTGATTAATAGTAATGCAGATGTGCGAAATAATGTTTCTCTCCCTTTGAACTTTGACTGTTTTGCTGTATATATAACTACTGCAATTTTACCATAATTTAAAGAAATTTCGTTAACATAATCTTGAAATATTATGTTGTTTTGCACCACATTATTCTGTAATTGCTGATAAGAATAATATTTAGAATGAATCATGGAGAATATGAACTCTGGTAAGCAATCTATATCCTTCAAGGTCCTCTTGTTTATTTTCTAACATAATCAGAATTTTTATATAATAAATCAATACTCACTTTTCAAGATATTTCAATACATTTTGGTACCTTAATTGCCTTGAACAGTGACACTACTATTTTACTAGTATATATATTAGTATAACAATACAATCTCTAAAAATTGAGCATCTCAAGAGAGAGGTTTCATTTTGCATTCAGCCTATTTAAAATCAGCTAAACATTATACATTTTATCTCCTGGATTAATCAGGTAATCTTATTGAATCCTTAGTCCATTTTAATTGTTGAATAATATTTAATCATTTTCTGTATATAGGTGTCATTCACCCTTTTCCTCATATAGATGCTTTCTGACGTCTGCTGCAGAATTGTAGTATGAGGGAAAGGGTTAAAACATTATATGAGCCAGTGCATGAGAAAAGGTACAAGTTGGTATTTCTGAAAAGTGTAGGTGCAGATCACCGTGTCTATGTGCTTAGTCTTATCAGAACCTACACAAGTTGAAAGAATCTTCTATCAAGATTGTGTAAGTAAAATATGAACAGTGTAGATCTTGATCATGATGCACACTGTGAGGCTGATCTGGATCTATGCTTTTCACAAAAGCTGAAACTTGTACCTTTTTTCATGCACTGACTGAAAGTACAGTTTATTTAAATGTTATTATGCCTCTTTTATCAGTAATTCAGTTATATTGCGTCATTTCCTCAATAAATTACCACTAGTAGTGGCAAGTTTTTCCTGATACAGCACATCAGTGTGTTACAAGGAGGGAAGCCATTACTATCATTTCTATCGTCTTGCTCTCAATGTGAAGACATTACAACCATAACACAAACAAGTTGTTCTCATTGAGTTGGCTCCATGACAAATCTGCAGTAGACAACTCTTGAAAAGGTTGTGGCAAAAGGATAAATGAGCAATTTCTCCTTTTCCCAGAATGTTTTCAATTAGATCAATAATAGATTTTTTAATTTAATAGATTTTCCAATCATATTACATGTACGTACAACATATATACAGCTTTAGGAGATGAATTAAGATATGACTCTCATCTTGACCTATGTTTACAGCAGCATACTAGGGTTTAACATTTCTTTCATAAGGATGGAGGTCACTGGTTCGACTCTAAAAAATATTTTATGCTCTCTAAAATATTGTCTTTTTTTTATCAACCTTTTACCTGATTATGTTATAAATATTCTTTGGAAACATTTGAGGCAAACAAAACCTTAATATATTTCTGAAGCCATGGTGGGAAAACGTTAATTTCTCCTTGTTTTGGGCAACTTCTCATTTTCCTACAATAGTTTGAATTGCTTAATGCTGCAGATCTAGACAGAATTAGAATTATTCATGAATGCATTTTGCTATAATTGCAAGTAAACAGCTGAATAGTTATGACCAGAATGTTTTTATAAAGGATTAAATGAAAATAGAACAAGTCAGACATTCATGGCAAAATGGTTGTAGCCATTACAGATTGTAAGATTTATTTAGGCCTGTTGAGAATCACTCCAACTCCTTAAGTGTTAATAATTGGTATGTGGTATGTTAGTTCATTTGACCTTAATGTTGACAGTATAAGGTAATTCTGTTAGTGACTTCCAAGTCCAATGAGTCCAAAAGAACCTGCAAACAATTCTTGATTCCTTCTTGGTTTATAAAATGCTTCTATAGTTTGGTGGGGGAACTGAGAGGACCCAGATCTGACTGTGTAGAAGTAAAGACTGATATTATATGAAAATAAATAGACAGAGGACCAATTAAGGAGGGGTAATTAGGTTGTTGTTATATGATATCTCTTTTAGCACTCATTAAAATATATGCTGTAGGTACTCATAAGATTCGTCTCACTGAGACGATTCTTTTGAGTACCTACAACATAGGTTTTGGAGGTCAAATAAAGCTTTAAGAGCATAAAGAACACTCATTATCTAGAGCTCTGATATAGGTTATGCCATTTTATGCCATACAAAAACTTACTGATAGGACTTTAAGAACAACAGTGAGATCCAGATCAGCTAGGTTGCTCTGCCATGTAGTCTTTACCATTTGCTGTTTTTTTTAACAAGCATCCCAGAAATCAAAAGTATATTATTGACTGTGTTTTCAAAGTCTTCTGCTCAGATATGTTGATTGTGGGAAAGAACTGTTGAGATTTTAGGCCGAAAACAATGCATTAGGAAATGTGGATAAATAGGCTGTTGTGCGGCTGCCTTGATTAGAGTGAAATACAAACATATGTTGTAAAGCAGCATGTAGCCCAACTCATCCAGGGTTATACAACTTTGTATAACTCATGCCAAAATAAACTCAGTAGAGCCCAGACTCTCAATACAGAGGTCATCAGTTAGATTCCCAGACAGTTTCACAAATCTCTGTGATTCAAAATATACAAAATAACACAATTTCTACAAGGTTTAACCCTCTCCCTCAGACAGACGCTTTTTGACATATTGTCGGTTGGATCCCAGGCTGGGTCATACAACGATTTTAAAATTGGTATTCAAGGCTATATATACCCCTCCAATATAAATGGACAAGTAGTACTGGTAACTTACCAAATAAACTTATATGATATGACTGAACAATTGTTAAAAGAGGCGTAAAACTACATTCAACAATCAAATTGTACGAAACTGTATTTATTTATGTTGTTATTATAACATGCCCTGAAGATGGCCATTATTGGCTTAACTTCCCCACATACAATTAATCTGCATCAGATTTGCGTCAACAATATGTGCATGGTTCACTTTATTTCGGCTTCTGTTAATTGTGAGTCATAACAATTTAGTTCCTAGGGGTTGGATGCATCTCAAGCTTTTTATTCTGCTCGGCTCATTTATAATGTGTTACGGCCTATTGATTGATATAGAAACTATTCATCAACAAGCCCTTATGGTTGAATAAAGTTTGGAGTATGGCGATACGGGGAGGGCATGTTTGCATTATTGAATAGTTCTCCCATTCCCGACATACTAATGATCATAATGTAATAAAAATGATCAGCTATCTATGTCAGGAAATGGTCAAATACATGTAATGTGACTTATAAATGTGTAATATGATATGAACTTTAATGATTACCTGCATCCTGTCCTGGTAACCGACTTGAATATAAAATACATTATGCATCATTGTTTTCTCTAACTCTCTCAATCTCTCTCTCACTTCTTTTTTTGTATCTGTTTGTTTTTGTAACAGTGAATTTGTGTTCTATTTGTAAAAAACTATTGTTTGTATAATCTTCAAATATGGAGAAAAATAAAGATAATAATGTCGTAAATCTCGAGAACAAATATGGAAAATCTCTTTATATGAAATATGTGTTTTAGATTAGAATTGATATCATTGTGGCAAAAGAAGTCTGCTGCAGAGGCGTCAGAAAACTTATGACATTGTATGTGGGAAAACGTAAATGAAATATTCTATTATATTCTGTACATTCTTCCTAAATCTCTATGCTTATTAGCATCATTAAAATATAAATTTCCCCTGAGGTTAGTTTTGTCATAGCTGAAATCAAAGGTTTACAAATGTCTGAACTAGAACCAGGCCTAGGGCAAAATTTAATGACACAGTGAAAAGCAGAGATTGTTTTGCTTCAATAGTGTAGGCTATTTATGATTAACCCTTTCCCACATACAACTACAAATTGCATGATGGACAGTTCTGTCTTTTGCTTGTTAATAAACTTTGAAACTATAAACTACAACACATCTACAGCAGACAATTTGTATTGCATTGTATTGTAGTGTATGTTTACATTGTATCTTCTGTTAAGGAGGATTAATCAAACATACAACCTATTGTGAGTGATTTCTCCTTTAACCCTTTCCCTCAAATAGACGATTTCTGAAGCCTCTGCAGCAGACGGCTTTTTGAAAATTTGGTGTCAAAATAAGAAATCGCTCAAAAAAAGCAATTTCTCCTTTTGCCACCATGTTTTTAACTTGATTTAATTATTGTACTTTCATTGAAAGTGAGTTTTCAAAAAAGAATTAGGTATGTTTTCAAATTTGTGATATGTGGGAAAGAGTTAGTTACATTGTTTTCAAAAGTTGTCTTCCCAGATGCCTCAAAATGCAACTGCAAGTGAGCAAAAAAAATTGTTGGCAAATAAAAAATAAATGTGAGAAAAGAATAAGGTGTAATAAGTTTGCTGCTAACCCTGACCCACATATACATCAAATCTGTAGCAAAAAAAAATGAAAAATATCAAAGTAAAAATTGTGAATAATGAGTACTGAAAGTATAATTATTTAAATAGAATTGAAAACACTCATTGTCTGCTTCAGAAAAAAGTGTCTGCATGTGGGAAAGGGTTCCAAATGAAGGGTGATAAGATTATTGATTTATATCTTTTATACATTTGAGAAATTGTCCTGTGTATTTGTATATGAAAATGGGTTTGCCGATTGAACATCTACTGAATAAACCCATTTTTGATGGAATTGTTTATATACAAAGCTATACAGAGATTAATTTCAAATTTTTATTTTATAGAATGCAGAACAGTTTTGAATTAACATCAAGAAATGTTGGATCTATATATATATATAGGTTACTTAATTTGCAAAGAAAAACCACATTTGCAAAGTGACATGATACCATACAAATGGAGATTAAACCTTTCCCACATATATATGTATATAACTATTGAAAATATTGTGACATAAGGAGATATTGCTCAAAACATGCAATTTCAACTTTTGCCTCTATGTATTCAACGTTTGTCAGTAATGATACTTTCATTTATAGAGATTTTCCAAGTTTTTGCATGAATGTTTTCAAAGTAGTCTGCTACAGATTTGTTGTATGTGGGAAAGGGTTAAAATTAAATGAATACTTTCACCTTTTAAAGTAGAGCTGCAGTGATTGGTAGATAAAAATCTTTGGGCACCTCTTGGAGATATACCTAGTGGCAATCATTGGGTATTGAGACCAGTGGTCCTTGGTCCAATCCCTGCTTGCAGCAATCATGGTGGAGTGCCCTTGGGCTAGGAACAGTTCCTATTGTTGTAGTGGATCATGTTTTATAGGTCATTTAGTGTACTGTTGCCATGATATGACAGAACAACTGTTTAACCCTTTCCCTCATACGACAATTCTGCAGCAGATGACTTTGAACGTATTTTGTCAAAACATAGAAAATCTCCATAATTGAATGGATAACCTATGGCCTTTGCAGCAGACAACTTTTGAAAACAAGCAATTTCTCCTTTTGCCACAATGTTTTCAACTCTATTTAATAGTAAAACTCACATTTATTGAGTTTTTCATGTTTTTGTCAAGAAGTTTTGAAAGTCATCTGCTGCAGAATTGTTGTATGTGTGAAAGGGTTAAACTCGCATTAAGCCCCACTAGAACAACTATACAAACGGCATTACTTGAAGGTCTATTGTCCTATGTTAACCCCTAGCCATCTGCAGACAACATTTCAAATCAATGAGGCAAATGGAGACATTTGTCATTTTAAGTAATTTCTCAATTTTCCACAATATTTTCAAACCTATACAATAGCCTTACTTTCATTCATAGACATCATGTATTGCGGACTGTCAATTCAGGGGTTGTGAGTTGGAACCCCATCTCGGCCAACATTCTTTCCATTTGATAAAAGTCATTGTGACAAACATCATTCATCTTCCACCAATGGGCTTACAGCCTATATGGAAAAGCAGCTAGTTGCTTGGAAAGATTGTTGTGTTGAAGCCAGGAAACACATAAATAGGTAAACTGGCCACCGTGATATATGACTGAAAAATTGTTGAAAACAGCGTTAAACCCCAATCAATCAATCTATCCATTGTTAAGCCTAGAAGTTTTTGAAGTCGTCTGCTGCAGATTTATTGTATGTGGGAAAGGATGAAGCTAATTTATAACCGTTAGGTCCATTGTATTATATTTGAGCCTTAAAGTCACACAAAAGCCAACCTTTACACATTTTGAAATTAATGGTGATTCTTTTAGACTGTAATATTCATGCCATCTTTCTATTGTCTTGATTATTTCTTGAAGTTTCTTCCAAAATGCTTCTATGAACAGATTGCAAACAGGGAAGACCTTTATCAGGTTGTGTGGAGACACAGGCTGATCTTGGTCGCAAAGCCAGTATTTGGAAGGAAAGTATGTTGATTTTTCTGTGGTTAGGTCTATTTAGGAAGGTTGTCCATTTACTGCAATATGATTTGGTAGTTTTCATTTCTGTAGGAATAAACTTTTTACAACCTACAAAATGGGACTGCTGCAGATACATTAAGTAAGTCTTCTTGTGGTAAAGGATTAATTAATTACAATGAGGCTGTAAAAAGCAGGTTAAGTGACAATTAAGTAGAAGTGTTTTCCTGAGATTTTCATGACAGTTCAAATACTCAACTATAAGGTACATCCCATCTAACTACTCATTGATTTACATCAAAGGTTTTAACCCTTCACCACATATAGCAATTCTGCAGCAGACAACTTTGAAAACACATAGAATTATGCAAAATTATGGAATAACAATTTGGCAAAAGGTGAAATTGTTCATTTTGAGAAAGTTTTGCTTTTGCCTCATTATTATCAAAAGTTGTCTGTTGCAGTGGCATAAAAAGGCATCAGTAAGTTGGAAAGCATTTTCTCAGTTTTTCCAAAATATTTTCAACTAAATATCAAAATAACATAATATCATAATGATATGTAACAAAAGTTACATACTGTTTATTTCCCTCTTAACAGTTGTTATATTTGCCAAAGTAATTTTAGTTATGTAGTTGCAAACAGCTTAGAACAAGTTTACCCTGTACATCATTAATTCTTCCCAACAGATGATGATCTGCAACTTCTTGAAAGCTTTGTGGCAGATGGAGAGTTTGCCCATCTTGAGCAATTTTTACTTTTACCACAAGGCTATCAACCTGTAAATAAGATAGCTAGTACATGACGATTGTATACTTTCATTTTCTCTGATTTTCAATATTTTGTCCAACATATTTTGAAAGGCGTCTGCTGCAGATTTGTTGTTATTTTTGTGGGAAAGAGTTATTGTGTATAAGCAGAATCCTGATCTAAGCTATTTGCCAGGAACTTCTTTCTTCTCTTCCATCACCCAAAGAGTTTTATCTCAAAGTATTGACTGTGAGCTCCTAAATTATTCATTAAATCTGAATGGAGTTTTATTTAACTGCTGATAACCAGTAATGGTTTTACAGACTTCAAGTGTACCAGGTACTTGTTTTGTCAGTGTACACTGTGCTTCTTCATTGTAAACATGGAATAAAATGTTCAGTTTGTTTGTTTTAGAGTGTTTATAAGACTGATTAAATCATTCGAAATGATAAGTTTGATGCTTAAATACGGATAGAGAAAAGTCGGTTTCACTAAAAGTGATAATGTTTTATTGATAAAGTTTGCAGTGATTGAAAAATAGACAAGAGACATAATCTTAAAATTCATTTAAATATCTTGACAGCTTATATGAAATACTCAATTTCGTCTGCTTTAACCACATCTAAAGATATATATGAATATCAATAAAAGTTAAAACAACACACAAAAACTTTCATAGACTCACTTCAGGTAATGTACATATTATTGACATTTTTGGAAAAGGAGAAATGGCTTGTTATAAATAATTATAATAAACTCCTAAAAGATATCTATTCATGAACAAAAGTATGGTAGGACTATAGTATCTTTTTAAACAAAAATATGAGCAACTTTCCCTTTTCCTCATTGTTTTGAAGGGTTTTCTTCTTTAAAGGTGTCCATTAGTTACTACAACACAAATCTGTTCATATTTGCAGATGGCTGTAAGCATACAAATGCCAAAAACATAACACTGGTATGTGACCATTTTATCATTGTGATTATTTATATTTAGTGCACTTTTTTAAGCTCACAGAAAATGAGCATGTTTCACTGAATTTTATTATGGTGTTGTCGAATTGTGATATTAAAAAGTGTATTATGGATTTACTTTGGAATTTAATGTTGGATGAAATATGTTGGTATTATTCGTCCATCATTGAGCAAGATTTGCTGTATGTGGGAAAGGGGTTAATCTGTTCCATGTACATGGACAATGTTGCAGTGACCTTGGGTTCTTGTTAACTTCAGTTTTCCTATTATAGAAAGTAATTTATCAAAGAATAGGTAACAGGCACCACTAATTGACTTAATTATAGTATCCTTGGCAAACATTTACAATGGTATCGCAAATAATATTGATGGGTAGCCATATTTGCTAATATTGTTCAATACTTGAAATGCTTTGCTATTGATTCTACATTAGCCATAAATGTTAATACTGTTCAACAATTTATAATTGTAGTATTAAATTGTGTTTCTTCATAATGTTAGGTAACAAAAAGTAGTTTAATTAAGAATACTAATTGAACATAACTCATAGTCCCAGTGCACCATCAAACAATGTGTATGTAGATAAAGTATTTGGGGCTTTGAATGTACTTCTGTTCCAACAATGTCAGTGAGCAATGGTGGATTACCCTTACTAAGGGCCCCTCTTACAAGGGGCCATCAAAAGGAGGATAGAATTTCAACTTTTCAACAATTTCTGCCTGAAATTACCTTGGTAAGTGAATGAAATTGGATGTTGTCAGTGAATTGAATGTTAGTATTGTATAAACATCGTACACTTTCCAATAGATGACTAATCTGCAGAAGATAACTTTGAAAACTGACTTTGAAAACATCTAGGCAAAAATATGGACTTCAAAAAAGAAAGTTTAATTATTGAATGGACTTAATTTTAACCATTTCCCTCATATAAACTCTTTCTGACGCTTCTGCAGCAGAAGGCTTTTTGAAAACATAGTGACAAAAGAAGAAATTGCTCAAAACAAGGCAATTTCTCCTTTTGCCACAATATTTTCTACTTTTAGTCATGAATAGGTTATCCATTCAATTACGAGATTTCCTAATTTTTGACAAAATATGTTCAAAGTTGTCTGCTGCAGAATTGTCATATGAGGGAAAGGGTTAAAAACATTATGGCAAAAGGATAAATTGCTCAACATGAGCCATTTCTAAGTTTGCCACAATGTTTTCAAAAGTCTTCTGCAGCAGATACATCTTAACACAAGGGGGAAAGGGTAAAAATGCGCCTTAATATATATATATATGATACTTTTGGAGTTATTGATATGCTTCAGTGATTGCTTCAAAAATGTATTGCGATAAAAGTGTAGAAACTTTGAAAAATGAAATGTACATCTAAATTTCAGAGTTGAAACAATGTTGGAAAAGGCAATATTGCTCCTTTTAAAGCAATTTTCTTTTTCCTTCAGTAGTGTTGTTCATGAAAGAAGCCTCACAAATTCTTTTTATCTTGGAAGCTGTTTAAGTTACATTAAATATTAATGAAATTGAACTGCTTATAATTCATTCCTTTCCACATTGGGTGCCTGGCATGAGGATACTTTACTTCATCAGTTTCTATTATGAAGCTTTTCAGAAACTTTGGGAAACCTTTAATTTCTTACAAAAAATTAAAGACTAGAGCTATTTCAAATTCATTAAAATTTTGAATCTTTGAAAATTATTAATGTACCACGATCAGAAATTGTGTAACTTTGTGAATTCTGAAAGTATAATAAGAATGATATTAAACATAACTGTTTTTTGTCAGATTGAATGAAGGTGAATGCCGCTCATGGTCATAACTTGCAACACAATTATATAAAAGCTTTTCCATTTCTAAAGACTGATATTACTCTTTCTGACACTTACATAATTATGCTGTGGAAGACATTAGAAAACATTTGAGCAATTTCTCCTAATTGCTACTTTAGCTCAGTCGGTGGTGATGTTGGCTGTCAATCCATGGGTTGTGAGTTTGAACCCCAGTTCGGCCAACATTCTTTCCGATGTTGACATAGGTCATTGTGACAAGCGTCATTCGTCTTCCACTAATGGGTTATCAGTCTATGTGGAAAAGCAGCCAGTTTCTTGGAAATAATGTTGTATGAAGTACTGGTGTGAAAAAGCCAAGAAATATACGAGTAGGTGAACTGGCCGTAATATGACTGAAAAATTGTTGAAATGACGTTAAACCCTAATCAATCAACTTTATTCAATAACTGCTCTTTTATTAATAAATAGAGAGTTTACATAATATTTATTATGTTCTACTAAATCTTTTTGAAGTCGTCTGCGGCAGATCTGTTGTATGCTTTCTGACGACTGTGCAGCAGACAACTTTTGAAAACTTTGTTACAAAAGTTGAAATTGTCAAAATGAGCAATTTCTCCTTTTATCACAATGTTTTCAACTCTTTTAAATAATTTAACCCTTATATATGGAGATTTTTTATGTCTGCCAGTATGATTTGGAAGTCGTCTGTTGCAGATCTGTTGTATGCTATAAAAGGTTAAAATAACAAACTATAGTGCACAATCACAAGTATGTTGTTTACAGGTCATTGTTACAAGAAATAAAATTCCTATGTCAAAAGTTCATTGGTCATTTAATTACTGTATACTCCATTATATGATCATTGATAAGAACTGCTGTTACTTCTTTAAACTATTGTTGTATTCTATCACAGTAACTGTTTATAATACTTTCTTGGTGGGAATCTGTTGACGTAGGAAAAGGTAATCATGTTGTTATCGTATTTTCTCAAACTAAATCATTCTTAGATATTTCTATAAATATTTGTAATATATGGGTGTTTATCACATGCAATCAGACCTTAAGAATATCCAAATGCAGTCGGATGAGAATCATCCATGTTTGTCAAAAAAAGCATCCAGGAAGAATCTAAAAAAGTGTTACAACCAGAATATGACTATATGAGTATGTATCATGATCATTATCCACAAAATGCCTCCTTCATTTTAAGTGTTAACCCTTTCCCTCATATAGACGCTTTCTGACGCCTCTGCAGCAGACGGCTTTTTGAAAACATAGTGCAATTTCTCCTTTTGACACAATGTTTTCCACTTTTAGTCATAGGTTATCCATTAAATTATAGAGATATTCTATGTTTTGATAAAATATGTTCAAAGTCGTCTGCTGCAGAATTGTCGTATGAGGGAAAGGGTTAAAGTGACAAGTATCATTATACATGTACATGTTATGTATATGTATATAAATTTTCTAGTTTCCTACTAGGAATTAATCATTTTCTGATGTATTGAAGTTTCTATAGACCTTATAAGCCCTTTCCAATGTCCATACACATTTAAATGCGTTTTCAGCAGACAACTTTAGAAAATGCTTTCAACTCTGATCAATAAATCTACTTAAACTATCATTTATAAAGATTTTCAATATTCTTATCTTTTGTCTGTTGCAGATTTGTAGTATGCGGGAAAGGGTTAATATAATTTATGTTTATATATAAAGATGTATTTACCTGTATTACAGGTGCAGGAGGATATACGCCAACTCAGGGAGAACATTGTTAAAGGAGATGGTAAAACCATCAGTATTGAGGAACTGGAAAATGCTCTCAACAGAACAGAACAGGGTCTGCAGGTAAGGAGTTGAACCATTTACCAAATACTATATTATCATAATTTCGCCTATTTATAGAACATCTGTGGAACATATCTGTTAATTTGAAAGATTTTATTTTTATACAGGCTTGAGCATAATTATTGTTGAAAACGGAAAAAAAATCACTCATTCTGAACAAGTGTTTTATTTCATTAACCCTTTCCCATATTTGAACACTTTCTGATGACTTTGCAATAGAAGACTTTTGAAAACATTGTTGCAAAAGGTGATTTAGATCATCATGAGCAAATTTCTCTTTTTTGCCACAATATTTTCTCAAAGTAGCCTGCTGCAGAGGCATCAGAAAGTGTTTGTATGTGGGAAAGGGTTAACTCTTTGTCTCATACATAATTAAGACTTTTAGAATATTATGGGAAAAGTATCCACATGAACAATTCCTCCCTCTTCCACTATACTCCTGCTTATCATATCAAATATGCCATGATTTAAACATAAAATACAGTTGAAAGTGCTATGAATCACCTTCTATCGAATATAGTGTAATTGTATTACACATTCTTCAATAAAGTCCCACTTATCAATAAAAGATCAATAAAATGTTAAACAAATCAATTTGATATCCAAATTTGGACCATGAAGTGGATTTCCAATAGTTCTTTAGCTGAACCCATTACCCCTAAAGGCTGGTTACCCTTATTTGAAGATATACTTGTTTTATTAGCCAGCCCTGCATTCAATGGACACTTTCTCTAACTGTACTGTTTGATGCAATATCATGTTTTTGTTGCAGGGAAGTAGCCACCTTTCACAAACATTTTAATGGTGTATTTTGCTGATTTCAACAGTATTTCAGTTATATCGCAGCCTTTTCTGAGGATGTTTAACAAAAAAAGCAGTTTAAATAAAAGTCTTCTATTTACTGTAAAGAATTAGTCCTTAAGGTTTTCTTAAATCCTTAACATTTTCCAAAATCCATTCTGTGTTGTTGAAAAAACAGAAATCTGAGTTGTCTTTTTATGTGCCCATTTTGAAAAAACGGGACATATAATTATAGATTTACCTGCAGCGTATGGTCGGGCAGCGTCCAGTATGTTGTCAGCTCAATAACTTTAGAAGCCTTTGTTCAATCACCACCAAATTTGGACAGAATGTGTATTGGGATAATATCTCAAACAAGATTGATAACTAGCCATATCGCTTAAGTCAATCAAGAGTTATCACCCTTTAATTATAGAAATTACCCAATATTGGTCTTGTCAGCCTAATAACTTTAGAAGCCTTTATCCAATCATCACCAAATTTGGTCAGAATGTGTCTTGGCATAATATCTTAGACAAGTTTGATAACTAGCCATATTGCTTTAGTCACTCGAGAGTTATTGTCCTTTAATTATAGAAATTACCTAAAATTGGTCTTGTCAGCCTAATAATCACCAAATTTGGTCAGAATGTGTATAGGCATAATATCTCAGACAAGTTGGATTACTAGCTAGCCATATCGCTCAGTTACTCCAGAGTTATTGCCCTTTAATTTAGAAATTACCTGAAATGGTCTTGACAGCCCAAAAACTTTAGAAGCCTTTGTCCAATCATCATTTAATTTGGTCAGAATGTGTATTGGCATAATATCTCTAACAAGTTTGATTACTAGCCATATCAATTTAGTCACTCAAGAGTTATCTTTAATTATAGAAATTACCTAAAATTGGCCTTGTCAACCCAATAACTTTAGAAACCTTTGTCCAATCATCACTAAATGTGGTCAGAATGTGTATTGGCATAATATCTCGGACAAATATGATAACTAGCCATATCACTCAGTCATTCAAGAGTTATCGCCCTTTAATTATAGAAATTACCTAAAATTGGTCTTGTCAGTCAATAACTTTAGAAACCTTTGTCCAATCATCACCAAATTTAGTCTGAATGATAGAAATTACCTATTGTCTGATCAACAACTTTTGAAGCCTTTATCATATGTTGATGGGCAGAATATCTTTGTCAGGTTATATAACTAACCATATTATCTTGGTTACTCCACACTTATGTCCCTCGAAATGGCCAAAACTATATTAAGTGTCTGCTCTCTAAATTTGAATGATGTACAACTAATTATCACTATACTTGGTCTAAAAAAAAACAGGTTGGGCGTATTTTGTGACAGTTGGCGCTCTTGTTTGTTATGACATTCCTCAAATACAGTCTGATTCTGTCATTCTACTACCATAAAGATTGAAGTTTATTACAAAGTTTACCAATAAAAGTCATTTGATGACTCTAAGGCAGACAACTTACAAGAGCCGAAGACAATAAGAGTGATTTCTCCTTTTCTACTGCGTTTAAAAATTATAACTACAGCTTTCAGTATTTTTCTCATATGTTTTCATAGCAGACAACTTAAGGAAAAACATTCTTCGGTGATTTAATAAAGATTGTTAAAAATGAATATTAGATCTAGAAGATAGATTTACTTTTGCTTATTTATGATTGACTCAGCTGTTATGGTTTTATTAGAAATTTAGAGTTACAAAATTACCTCAAAGCCATTGAACACCATTTTAGTTACTTTATCTTCTGTTGCTCTATTTGAATCAATAATTATTAACTTCTTCCAGCATACAACACATTTTCAGCAGGCAACTTTGAAAACATTTTGTTTAAAAATTGTGAATTCTTTTATAAATGAAAGGATGATAAATCATTTATAGATATAGCTATAAACATTGTGGCAAAAGGAGACATTGATCATTATAAGCAATCACTGACTCCATTTTGCCGTAATGTTTTCAAAACTGGTTTGGTGCAAGTCCATCTGCATGTGTGACATGGAGGGTTAATTAGATCAATATAATGATTATTGGAACAGTTTTCTTATCATTGTTCCATCAATTTATGTCAGCGTAGTGTGAAGAGATAAGAGAATGAACTGTTTTTCCTTATCCCAGTACCCCATAGAATTATGCTGCGTTCAACCTTCAGTTTTAACCTTTACTATACTCCCAGATGCATTTTAACTTTTGAAACGTTGTCTCTATGTTGCAACTTTATTAAATTACTATAATTTCATTCATAGATATTTTCTATATTTTTGCCAAGATGTTTTCAAAATCATCTGTGCCAGATGTGTTGTACGTGTGAAAAGATTTTTAAAAAAAAATGTAAAAAGTTTAAATTTGAAAACCTTGAGAATTTATGTATTATTTTGAGACAGTATAAATGTTACACTGTTTGGTGCAGTACTGACATTTTGAGACATTATAAGCAATTTGTCTTTCTGCAAAATGATTTCAATCTTTTTCAAAGATGTTCTTTTAAGACAGAATAACGGATTCATTGTGGAAAAATCTGTGGAATAAGATGTATAGTTTTAAGACACTCATTACGATATTATTACAATGATGTAGCCAATACAGTTAGATACATTAATTCTTTCCCACATACATCAAATCTGTAGCAGATGACTTTGAAAATATCTCTGCAAAAATGGGGGACTATATTTAAATATAAGTTTAATTATTGAATAGGGTTTAAAAATTGCTCATATTAGGCAATTTCTTTTTTTGTCACAATGTTTTCAAAAGATGTCTGCATGACTGAATGAGCTGTGCTGAAGGAAACCCAACAAATGAAGTTGGATCCACATTGGTTGAATAAGCCCTTAGCCTTTTAACCCTTTCCCTCATATAGCCGCTTTCTGACGCCTCTGCAGCAGACAGCTTTTTGAAAACATAGTGACAAAAGAAGAAATTGCACAAAACGTGCAA
>JAUELF010045066.1:6772-17015 GCA_031471495.1 Clinocardium nuttallii
TCATAAAGGTTTGATATATGTCGAAATAATAACCAAAGTACTATAACTTTATTATCACCCCTCTTTTATGAACTAAATATTATATGTCCTTGAATGAAACCCAACATTCGATGCTTTTTGCGCATGCGTCAATGATATCTACTTAGCCAGCGTACATGTGTTGATGTCATGGAAAGTTCATTAGTCGGTTTCTGGTTTTATTTCATTATGTTATACCGTGATTGATTGTGATTTGACGTTATCATACCTTTCGTGACATTTGACACTAGAGCCACAATCTTGTTCGAGCTGATCCAAGCTAATTTGTCCATTAGGCCCAAAGATAATTAATATTACGCTATGAAAGACATTAATAAATTGTGGTCAACAAATTACAATCTTTTTAAAGGTAATTGACAAACGCAGGTTAGTCATTATTACACCCATCAGCATAAATCAAGTCTAAAGATTTCCCGCATACAACAAATCTGCAGCAGGAGACTTTTGAAATTATCTGAGTAACAATATTGAAAATGTTTTTAATCGAAAGTTTTATTTCTTAAAAGAGTCGAAAACATTATGGCAAAAGAAGAAATTGCCAATCATGATGTGGAATTTCATATTTTGCCACACTGTTTTCAAACGTCGTCTGAGATGTAGAGGCATCATAACGGGTATGTATATGGGAATGGTTAAACCTAGTACATGCCATCGGTAGAGAATAACTCAATCAGTCACTCAACATCTTAGAAGAGACCGCACTACAGGTAAACAAGATTAATTTAGAAAAAAATCCAGTTTAAGAATTAAATAAGCAAACTTTAGGAGTTATACTTTCGAACAGGTCTATCTGTTAAATTGCGTCTTTCAAACGCTGTATCAAGCCCTTTAACTTGCTTTGAAACATGACCAACCTAATACAACCTAAACACTAATTGCCAACATCAAACGTATATTCATCTGGAGTTGCGATGATCCCCGACAGTGCCCTAGATCAGGAGCGTTATGCTTATCATAAAATCCTTCGTGTATCGGTTAACCCTATAATGTGGGTACTCAAAAGAATCGTATCAAAGATACTGTTCTTTTGAGTACCCACACCATAGGGTTTGGTTGGATAATAAGAGATAGTGTGGAGAAACAAGCTGTAAACCCTTCCTTATATAGATCATGACGAGACGTGTATTTCGTCCAACAACAAAGATTGAACAGAATTAACGCTGTGCGTATAAGGAATCAAATCCTTACTTTTGTGATGCCCAGCTAGATCAGTCTATCAAGAAGTAATGTATGAGGGCCAGTTGTCTAATGTGATTCTAGCCCCGTAATGACTTCTCCGAATGATAAACAACAATTAGGAGTGTCGCGTTGGTTGGCGTAAACGGAAAGGAAATAATTGAGACCTTTCTAAAATTCAAGTCATGCCAAGCATACACCACCTCTGAACCTAGAACTTTGTTAATCACTTTTAATTAGGTTGGTCGAATATATCTTGTTATACGTAACAGTGTATTGCAGTAAAAGTGTGCCTTTCCTCGTAACATCTTACGAAGTTTATTTTGTTTTGTTTTCATGAAGAGTGCTTTCGCTAACAATAATTGGCATCAAACCTAAGCATTTCCGGGATAAAGAACTTCGTCTGCAGTTGCGGTGTCCTATTTTATTCTTCAAGCGGCAAACATGCCTGGTGCCCTATTTTAATCTTCAATTTGATGAGGTGGTCGATAAAAGCGTTAGACATGTGACCAATTTCGACACCATTCATAGAAGAAATAGAGCAGTTGATCGCATTACACACCCTGCAAATATTTCACTGAAATTGGTACGATTCGAATAATTCTGCTCGTTGTACAGAAAATGTAGATCTAATATTGTAAAATTTTCAAAACTGTGTTATTCATGTGCGTTTGCTAGCCGAAAAGGCAATTAAGACGCTCTTACTTAACGGCTGAATCTTTAAATGAAGAATAAGACTTTTATTGAAGGACGCTCAATAAATGAAATGTTTTCATTCTTCTTTATTTCCGAATAAACTTCTTTGTATGAATTGTTTTTGTTAAGAAAAGGACGTAGTACGAAATATCGGATAAATTCGTTTTAGTTGAGAGACAAGCTCGGAGACATTTGATATTAAATCGATAATTACATTTTAGTGCAACTGAAGTGTCTTAATAAGTCCCCAAACCAAATGGTTTTTAATTTATATTTCAGTTTTGTACCGCCATTAACCTGGTTTATTTTAGCATATTTGGTTGTTTTAGCTCTATGTTCAGTAATAAATTGCTGTATGGATAGAATCAAGTTAATAAAACAATTGCATGTGAAAAAATAATTCAGTCAAGAAGTAGATATAATCAGAGCATACAAAGGCATCGACGACATATGGTTGTCAATTTCAAATTCCTTGGTATTTTCCTAATTATCACCTTTTTTTGAATCTCTTTTAATAGTATTTGCCTATCAAAATTGCACAAAAAGGAGATAATGATTGTAGCTGTGGGGATTATGTATTATATCACTGTCTCTGTAAGGTGTGCCAACATGAAATGAAACAGGACCCATTTCCCTCTAATGTGGGATGGCGATGTAGAAGTAGTATGTAGGCATACCATGTACCATATATATATCTGGATCAATGGCATAGGTAAATCTATATATGTGCCCAGATACCTTATCTTCTCAAAGATCATGTCGTGACAGGAACATATAATATGTATAAAACCTGTTTATCTACAATATGGTTCAATTCAACAGATATATCATGATCATCGGTTAGTTTAAGTTTTAGTGTTAAAAGTGTATTGCAATTGTCATGATTGAATGTCACCATGGATATATCTCATTAAGTCTAAGTTAAGAAGTAAGCTAGAAATATATCTTGATCGCCATCATCTCGAGTTATCCCAACATATCACAGTCAAAATAATTACGTTTTTGTATGCGAAGTGTATTCGAATTGTGAACTTCGGTTATGATATTTGTTAAGGGTATATATTCAAGACGCAGAAGATTCAACCAGTGTGTTATTTAATTTGACATACACGTAATACATAATATATGATTCTTCCATATTAGCTAATGCAAATTTGTCCATCTACTGTTATTGTAGGCTACAAAAGACAGCATTTCTTATATATTTAGTTTTTACAGAGTCTACGAATTTAGTGGTGAGATATGTTGATCACTTACAGTCTGGCGTCCTGGGTTGTTATCTCCGTCTGTCATGATACGTTTACCTTAAATGTATATATATAGTAAAAGTCGTATAAAGATTTTTAAAATGATCCCTATTATTTTGAAAAACATGACCACAATTGGACCGTATTCGTTTGCCTTAAATGCAATTTTTGTCCAAAGATGTTGGCCTGTTTTGAATAAATAGGCACACATTATGCAAACATTTTGATTGCGGGGGACTCTCTAACAATAGTATTCAAATCATTCTGATTCGGAAAAAGTAAGACTCCCTTGTGGCGGGCAGGTTTTCCTACCATAAATTAAATAATACATTTATTAAAAATGTTCTTATTCAAAAATATATGCCCAATTTTGAAATAATTTCGCACATGCCGGCGAAAACCTGGTTGGTGGGGTGTTTCAATTATATGAATGAAGTAAACAAACATAATGATTCATTTCCCAATAAACTTGCTCGATATGAAAATGATTTGGAACAGATGTTCTCTGGGCAACCTGGGGGCGAGGTTCGTTTTACATGTTGTAAAACCAGTGTGCATGTATATAGTTAATGCAGCTGAAAGTCAATAGTTCCAACCAGCTACGCACAATAACTAGATAGATTTAGTGTTCCATGCAAATATAAGACAAGCCAAGTACAGTAATGCATAATAATCTCGATTTAGAAGTATGTATTATGTATAAGGGATCTGACATGAGTTGTCATTTCATATAAAGTTTTATTAAACGAGTTCAAGAAATGTGTTATTAAGCGAGCCTCTGGCAGATTCTTTTTATCACATGACTAAACACATAAAAAAAATTGGATTACGTTACATATAATGAAATACGTAATGGATATATAAGATCGGATACACGCATTGCAATGTGATAAAAACTTGTATTGGGGTTACATCAAATAAGGTGAATGGTAAAGGGCAGATGTAATCCTCTTATGGGATTTCTAAATTATGTTTGTTTTTTCGTTTTATTTATAACATCTAACTAGGTTACACATATCAGAGGGATAATCAAAGGTTACATTAAGGAATACGTAGAAAATATCCTCATATCCAGACAATTAGCTGTCGGAGAGATAAATCACCCGATAATACCCTATCTGTGTCGACATTCAATTAGTACATTGTTAACTGTACGTTGCAAAAGCTCTATATCATTTGGTTGCCTATTTTGGGAAGTATCCAATGACAATATACACTCATTATATCCTTCTGACGTCTCTACAGCAGACGACTTTTGAAATAACGATTTCAGCTCTATTCAGTAATTATACTTTCTTTTATAGATATTTTGAATATTCTGACCTTGATGATTTCAAAGTCGTTTACTGCGGGTTTGATGTATTTGGGAAAGGGTTTATATATCACTCCAGATAGAATGCCTGTATTAATTAAACAAAAAACTAAATTTTAAATAATGTATTAATTTTAATGGTTTGATTAACAGTGTCTTTGCCGTAACAGTCACACCTCCAGAGTCTCAAAATCATTGAATAGGTGATGTTTGACTACCGAAACAATGTCTATTAATGATGTAAGATATAGTCAAGAGAAAAAAAATGTTGGCATAAGCTAATAATGATTATAGTCATCTAACTTAATTAAACAATAATTTACATGACATGCCACCTCTCAAATAAACAATGATTAAATTGTCTATGGAAATGGGGGGGGGTGGATAATACAAAAATGATAAATTATATAAATATTGGAACAATTAACTTCACAAATAAGATTTAAATTATTATTATAACACTATTGACAATTTGCTCTTCTATACGCAAAGAGGGATTTGAGCGTGATATATCGCACGGTATATCACTCTAAACTTCCGGAACTATTTTTTGCTGTTGAAATTCCCTCCCACGTATTATTCATACAACGTTTCTAAGGGCGCTTGTGTAACTTCGCTGGGCTTGACATTTTATGAATGAAGTCACGAGATTTTGTTGTAAATGCCGTTGGGAAAGTTGAATTACAATGGTGACGTAATTGTTTTAAATGATGTCTTTCCCAAACAAATACAATGGGGGGAACAGATAGAAAAACTACACGTGATTTTAACAAGAAAAGCAAAACATAGTTCCCCACTAAGTTGTATCCCTTTAAGTTATAACAAAGTACTAGAATGGAAAAGGATCTCATTTTGAGTGATATACCGGCTCTTATATCACGATTTATCGTTCAGGTGTGTATAACTTAATCACTACAGACCTGAACTCTAAATCGCCGGTTTATCACTCAAACTGAGATATATTTCCTAAATGAAGTTATTTCCTGTTTCTTAAGCGTATTTAATATACATGTAGTTGGTGAAATAAAAAATATCGTATCTCTATTAAGGGCGATTGTGCGCTAAAACTTTTCTTTTGATCAAACTGGTTTACTTTCGCATTTCTATGAATATATTATATTTACACTAATTTGATCAATTATTATTATTGAGGGGTCTTTAATTCAACATACACTCTATAAGCTTTCGGCCAAATGGCCTTTTTCAGGAACAGGATCGTATTTCACTGAATTATCATGTATTTATCTTTTTTAATGTTTGCATGAATATTCTTATGAGTTCTAAAAAACACATAATCGAGGAAAACATGTCATTTATGGAGCCAAAAAACCCAACCGAACAAATAGCTCTTAAAAACAACTTTTACGATTGACAATGTGCCAGTGTTCAGTATATTTCAATTAATTCCGTTTTCCTTGGAGACAAAATATTATTTCTGAATGACACATAAGCCCCCGTACCTTCATCAAAAACGTCACTTTTAATACTTCCAAATAAGTTTTCTTTGTCTTGTATTAATATAAATATCTGATAATGTCTGGGTTCCATTCAATAGTATAGCCGTCTGCTATGTCTATTACAGCAGGACGGATAAACATCAGTTATGTCAATAACGATTCACGTGATTGATCCAGCGATACTAATAAAGGTCAAAGCTATTCCGTTAGATCCATGGCTTTCCCATTTCGTATATCTTCGAATATTTTGCTGAATGAATTAATATGTTATGAATGATATTTTATAAGAAAATACGGGGATAATAACAGTCATTGGAGATGTTTAGTTGCCCGGATAATGTGAGATATCATGAAGGTCAAATAAAGCCAAATACATCAGCTATATTGCTGATCTACCCAGGTAGTCCCTGAAAAAACTTTGCTTGCGTTGAAATGAGTATATACCATCATCACCAGTATATATTGAATATATGCGTTGAGTTTAAAATCGTTGTAAATGTGTATAGGGTGCACTGTAAATGAATGATTTGATCACTTTAAGTGTTTTGATCTTGTTTGAAAGTGATCGTAGAGAATGCTGAACACCGGGTTTGTCCGGACCCGATGTTGTCCAAAATGACTGTAACCGTGTATCTTAGCTTTGTTATATGGTATGTGCAATGGTCGCATGACCAACAAGTTCGTTCTGAAATTAAGACTTCCAAACAATAAAAGAACTTAAGTTATGTTTTTAATATAAAAAACGGTACGCTTTGTTATTCAATTCTTCGTTTATTTCGACTTTTCATGATGCGGTTCGTCGTCAATAGCAACAGATAGAGCATGAAGTGTAAATAGAAGATTATAAGTATAATAACCTATCTTACAAGCTTCATAGATAATGAACCCTAATCAGAATCACGAATTCTAAGTACATGCAATTACGTTACATATATATATGAGCCATCCCGCGAGAAAACTAACATAATGGCATCTGCGTAATGTGTAGACCAGATCAGCCTGCGTTGTCCGCTGGTCCGGGTCGGCACATACCGTCTCAGAGGGATAAAGGTATAGAGTAATGGTTCCTGAAACAAAAAACCACAAAAGGCGAGAAGTGTATATTCGGATAAGCCTGTTCGGCATGCTTGGGCTGATCAGGGTCGACACTTTACGCAGAGACCACATTGTTGGTTTTCTCGCGAGATGGCTCATATGTACATTCAGTCGAACTTGTCTTAGACAGCCATCCAATGGAGATTGATTTTCAACAATTTCTAGTTATATCACGGTGGTTAGTTACCATTCCTTCTGGTCCATTTATCCTTACATACACCAGTCAGTCGTATTGCTAACACCGCAACCCTGAGCGCCATTAATTACTACCATTTTAAAGTATTTTGTATGACACTACCGAGGGTCGAACCCGCGACCTCCAACACCGAGACAGAAGCTCTACCATTACACCACATAGGCGGTACCCAAGGGAGAGTCACATTGTGGCTGCTAAATACAGATGGCTGGTTAATGCAAGTCATGTCAATAGAAAATGGTGTTCAGTTAATTTTGAAGTGCTTACTTAATAAAACATTTCAAACAGGCGTCAATGACGTATATAGGGGGTTTGTTATCTTGGGAGATTAAAACAATGTACGTAGGACCGCTTTAAGTGACTATTAAACATGTAACCAAACAGACAATGAATCCATCATGACCGCGTGGTTAGCCTTTAGTATTTACAACCGGACGTATAGGCTTGGAGCTCGCACCAGTATTGATTAAGTGCCCTTGTATAAGGCACATTACCTAGCTTATAACTGGGCTAAATTTCACCAACCCTTCTTAGGGCTAAGAAATACTTTAAAGCGTATTTCATAATTTGGTGTTGCCCATATATTTTGTTAAACAAAAATGGTGGAATGTATCTAAGTAAATGACTAAGTTGGCATAAAAGTAACATTGCTTACTAAAAATTACTTGTTCAGAAATAAATATTTTGCATTTTTTAGCTAAACAATATGATGAGATACGCTCTTAAATTATTAAGTATTATAGCACTAAGTAAGCCTGGTGGATTTGAACCCTGGTTTGTTAAACCTTTCCCTCATACGACAAGTCTGCAGCAGACGACTTTGAACATATTTTGTCAAAACATAGACAATCTCTTTAATTGAATGGATAACCTATGACAAAGAGTGGAAAACATTGCGGCAAAAGAAGAAACTGCACGTTTTGTGCAATTTCTTCTTGTGTCACTATGTTTTCAAAAAGCCGTCTGCTGCAGTGGCGTCAGATAGCGTATATATGAGGGAAAGGGTAAAACCAGTTAGACTAAATGGGTGAACGGTCACCCTAGTATAGCTGAAATGTTGTTTAATTAAGTTTAAACTTATCTAGTTTTACATCGATTGCGAAACGCGCTTTAATTAGAATGAGCATGTTATATATGAGCCGTGTCACGAGAAAACCATTATTATGGACTCAGCGTAATGTATCGACCCAGGCTAATCCAGTCCGACACATTTTGTCTTAGGGAGATAGAGGTATAGAGTAATGATTCCTGAAACAGAAAACACACTGGACGCGAAGAGTGCCTGCCCGTGTTAGCCTGCGCGGCATGCTTAGGCTGATCTGGCCGATACATTACGCAGAGTCCGTATTGTTGGTTTTCTCGTGGAACGGTTCATATATATATATATATATATATCATTTTGGAAGTAAAGCGTTGTAACATAACATAAAACAAATTATTACTCAGGAAGGGATTTAATTACAGCTGGGAATATACAATAATACGTCTCTAAACACTTCATTTACATACACTTTTTTAGCATCGAATATATGAATATCGATATAAAAGCTATATATAACTCAAATGACGCAAATGTAGTCATACTTAAGTGAACTGTCTTTCCACGTGTAAAGAAGAGTGTATATTTATCCATGATAATCAGATTATGCCAATGCATGTTTGATATAGGAATACAATTTTGTTTGACACTAACTTTCACGTAACAATTCGAATTGTTATAAGCGGGTTAACGCACGAGGTATAAGAACTATTGTATCAAATGGTAAATAACTTGTTTATTCTGTCATTACGCCTAGGGAAGATGCGTCTCCGTCTAAAAGTGGTATTTAAGTGGGGACGCTCGCATTTAAAGAAATATATGCATCGGGGAACCACTCCTTCGACGGTCTCGTGGCCTCCAGCTGGTCGACTATGCTGGGACACACACAACGATCTCGTGGCCTCCAGCTGGTCGACCAAGCTGGGACACACACTTTCAACGATTGCGAGGCCTCCAGCTGGTTGACCAAGCTGCCCACTTTTCTTGCATAAGGCAGCAATAACGGCGCTTCTTAACTTCCACCGTAAGCTCCTCTAAGCCAGACAAATAGTTTCGACTAGAGGGACGTCAACACAGAGCAGATGCTCGTCGGTACTACCCGAAAAACATCGTGTATTGTCCTGTCTAGTGTCAAACGGTCTAGAGAAGGCGTTCCTTAAATAATGCCATTTATGCTAAATTCAAAACGAACAAACTATGTCAGGTTGTTATAGCGCCTTTCGTTCCATTCCGGTAGGAGACTAAGTCGTATCAGATCATATATACGAATTATTACGTTGCGGGAGCGATACAAGTAGCGTGAAAAAATTGATATCTTACGAGACAGAAGGTCGAGTAAGATACGAATTTTCCCACGCTACGAGTCGTGCAATAGGAACACATTTATCGCTCCCGTAGTGTAATATTCCATTTATCATTTACCTACGATCTATGAAGAGCGAAAACACTAACAAATATACAGATTCAATATATTCTTTATTGGGAAAACACCTTTGTAATCTTGAAATGAAAAGGTTGAATTGTGGATGAATATTTACTACAATAATTACGCCACGCCCCTAGAAGGTATTCTAATACCATTGTTTTGTGGGAGAAAATAACAACATAATATTTATTTGCGAGTTTTTTATACATATAATAGAAAAAGAATTCCTTGCTAGTACTGGTTGTCTGCATATTTTCCTACGTCGCGCAGAAGTTGAAAACGGGAACCTCGCTGAAAGTAGTCCGCGCACTATCTGACGTCATAATCTTGTATTGATAAGGAATTTTAATCCGTCGTGTCTGAACTGCGCATGTCAACCGGCATGTATTTCCACCGCAATATATACAGGCATATAATACAATTGTTTATCCAATGCAGATATGTCAGTCGTGAAAGGTCGGGGAAGTTCACTAAACTTGACAGGAATAAGCCGTTGCTAAATGGGTTGGAACCGGTTGTCCCGGGTTCGATCCCCAGTCGAGGCGGTCATGGTTGATTGT
>JAUELF010045283.1:0-17008 GCA_031471495.1 Clinocardium nuttallii
CGGTAGTTATAATGTAATCCCGACATGTATGTACGTGCGGTAGTTATAATGTAATCCCGACATGTATGTACGTGCGGTAGTTATAATGTAATCCCGACATGTATGTACGTACACACGTGTTCATGTAATCCCGACATGTATGTACGTGCGGTAGTTATAATGTAATCCCGATATGTATGTACGTTCACAAGGTATAATGTAATCCCGACATGTATGTACGTGCGGTAGTTATAACGTATCTTAACAATAACGGACTGACGAAGGCAGAGAGGATGTTTTATGTATTAGATTAAAAGATTAAAAATAAAAGCACAGGACAACTTGTATTGTCTGTATTCATACAATAATTGAACATAGCGATAAAATCACACTCTTTCAGGCTTGATTTACTGCATATCGACGTTCGGTGCACTTACTAAACCTGTTTAAAACATTGAATTAATAGCGCAACATGACAGGGAGTGAGAGTATTTATTTTTTTGTAATTTGGTATTTAAGTGAATTATATGTATCTTCACATTTTAAAACCATTGGTCATTACCACCAACACCATCTGTGTCATTATCGATAACATTATAGCCATTATCGTTATCAGTTTCATCATTATCATCATATTCATCATTTATATCACCATCATCATCATCATCATCGTAATAGTCATCTTCATCATCATCATCTTCATCATCATCATTATCATCTTCATCATCATCATCATCTTCTTCATCATCATCATCATCATCTTCTTCATCATCATCATCATCATTATTTATATCACCATCATCATCATCATCGTAATTGTCATTTTCATCACCACCATTATCTTCATATTCATCATCATCGTTATCATTATTATCATCATTTTTAAATTCAACACCATTATCACCATCATCATAACCATCAGCATCATCATCATGATCAACAACACCCATCATCAACATTCATTGTTATCATCAGTATCATCATAGTCATCATTATCCTTCATCATCATCATTATTTTCATCAGCATCAGCATCACCATCATCTACAATAATCATCATCATCCACATCCATCATACTTATCATCACCACCTTAATCTTCAATAATAATAATCATCATCATCATCATCATCATCATTATTATCATCATCATCAACATCATCATCATCATCACACTCATAATAATAATAATAATCACCATCATAATAATAACCATCATCATGATCATAATCATCATCATTATCAGCAACAGCAACAACTCAATGATCATCATCATCATCATCATCTTCATCATAATCATCATCATTATCAGCAACAGCAACAACTCAATGATCATTATCCTGATCGTCATCTTCATTATCATCAATTTTTCCATCATGAATATTATTATCATCATCATTTTAATTACCACCATCATCATCATCATCATCATCACCACCATCATCTTCATCTTCCTTGTCATCGTCACCGTATGGAAAGTTTGCATTTCAAATTCCAGATGCAGTGACGAAAACCATTATCACTTTACAAAAGGCGTCTGCTGTATAAGTCATTAAATGTCTGCGTCAGCGCAAATGTTTAATTCTCTTTGACAAAAGTCGTCTGCTGCATTGGTGTCAACTATCGTGTACGTCAATACAGTGGTTACACATCTCAATGTGTTTGTTGTTTTAGTACCAAAAGAGAATTGTCAAGCAGATTGGTTGCTTTACGAAAACCAACTGGGAATATTAAATGGAAAATGTCACCATGGAAACGTGGATTTTTATTCAAGTATGCATTCCCGACGGTGATTGAATATATATTATCCTGACGATTAAATACCGGATTAACGAGAACATTGTTTTAAAACTTTTAGAAACACATAACCATATCTTTCTTGTTGCACCGATGCAAGGCTCGAATTTTATTATTCAATGGTGTGCCATATAAAGATAAAGCCCTTGATAAAAGACGCGGAAGTATAAATAAAGAAAAATAGGTGTAGACATTTTATAAAAATAACACATTATATGGTTTAGCCAATCAAAACATGGCTTACTCTTATACAATTCTCGGCATTTTGTTTTCTAGATTTACTATTCCTGGGGTTGTCTATCCTTAAATGAGCCGTATTGCGAGGAAACACTGTGGACGCGAACTTGGGGAAAAGAAAATAACCGCCGCCCAGAGAGGGTGCTAGCACCGTCCACAGTGTTGGTTTCCTCGCAAAACGGCTCATTTAAGGATAGACAGGTGCGTAACGTGTCAATCTGATTCGCCAAAGCATGCCGCGCTGGCTTCCCGGATAGACACTTTTCTGGAATGATTACTCAATATCTCTATCCCCCAGAGACGGAATGAGTCGGCCTGGACAGCGCAGGCTGATCTTGTCGGTACATTACGCAGATACCATTATGTTTGTTTGTTTTGTCGCGGTCGGCTCAACTTGTCTCGTACTTCTTTTATAAAAAGAAAAACCCGTGCACTTTCCTAAAATGCAACGCATTGAATTTCCCGAAGAAGATTATATGGGAATATTTTGATAACTCACATAAATCTGTATTGTATGCCTAAACCTCATTGTCGCTGGAAGAATTTACACGATATGATATTTTAGTTATGTATTGTGTTATTGTTTTGCTCAGTGGGAATACATAGTGGGACATAACAAGATGTTTTCTGTACCAGGAACACGGTTAACTTACTTTCTACGTTAGAACCATTTCATGTTTAATTCTTTTTTTTTATCTTTATTTTTCCATGATTTATGGCATTTATATACTATTATATAGGATCCGACATAGATTTGTAGAGAAATAATAGTATTTTAAAAAACAACTATCAGAACCCAAAACGATTGGATCTGACAGCGCATAACTAGTCGTCTCGAATTAACCAATCAGACTATTAATACTCATGAGCACGTGCACGGTTGTTTTGTCCAATTAAATCGCTTTTACATTGTTAATTGTTTAGTATTTCATTCGATTAATTAATCGATCAGTTGATTAATTAATATTTGAATTACTCAATAACGTATTCATCCATACAGACATACAGACACATACACGTACACTCACGAACGCACACGCCCGAACATACATACACACACACATACACACGCACATGCATACACCCCCCACACACATTGTGAATTTCAGATATATAAAAAAAAAAAAATAATAATAATAATAATAATAACTGCTTAGATATACACCTTTAAAATAAAATAGAAAACGGAAAAGTGCATTATATATAATAATATTCTGAACTCTCATTTATATGCATAATGGAGACATCTCCTAAATTCACGAACATGAAATCATTCTCAATCGTTTTTCTCCATATCTAATACCTAGTTTGACTAGGGAACCAGAAAGATTTATATCTATAGCATACTTATGTATATATGTTACTTGTTTAGTTGTATTTGCATGATGGACAGTTCTGTCTTTTGCTTGTTAATAAACTTTTTTTGAAACATATGATGGGCTGTATCCAATCAGGAACATAGAGTTCGATTAAAGTGTGTGAAGTTAGTAGTCACTTTGTAATTGGTAGTTGGTCATTCAATCTACTTCTATAAACAATATGAATAAACAGAACAATACTTTTGTAATTACTTGCTATCGACGAATGTACAACAGCGATGTATATAGCATAGTATGTGCTCATTTTTCACGATCGTGATTTCGTTAATTAGTGCGCAACCATTTGGACAGCATGAACCCAGAGATGCTTGCGTTATATTGCTTACGATTATTTGACGATTTCGTACGATTCAGTGGAGCATGCTGGATGTTCGTATATATCATTAGATTCGAGCATTGACTCTTTGTTGAGTAACCAATTGCTAGCCATGTTGGTATGTTGGTATTCGCCCATATATTCGATATATTACTTCTCGTTAAGTACCCAATTACTATGGATGGACATTACTTATACTGGCTGGCTGGATAAATTCGCTTGTGGCAGGTAGTTCTGGATATTCGTATATATAAATAGATTCGTGCTTTAACTCTTATTTAAACCACCAATTGGTAACTGTGTTGATATTGGCAAGTGACAGGTTGTTAGCTCAATTACTTAATGTCCAATGTCAATCTAAAAACTGGCTGGATATCCGTAAATAGCAGTTAATTTGCGCTTTGACTATGCGTTGAATTACCAACAACTAGATGTGTGTTTTTTCTCCAATGGCTAAATATTCAATAATATGGTATTCACCCATCTACTAGCTGGCGGTTTATTCGTTGTCTGGACTGAATAACCAACTAATAATTACCAACCGACTGCTGACTTCACTCACCTGTTCGGTTTGTGGTATTCATATCGACTTCAATTCTAAAGATTTGCCACACAAAAGAAATCAGTTGTCAGATACAAAGGCCTTACAAACTGCGTGCTTCAATTGAAAAGGTATCGTGACGCGTTTAACAAGATAGTTATTATTAGAAAAATATTTGTGTGCTTATATATATATATATATATATATATAAGTATGATGACATTATAAATGCGCAGTAAATGTATATTACAATGTTGCAGTGAAATGATTGAACTACTTATTTCGTCTTATTTCGAACAGATTCGGCTCTGTGTGCTACATTATTTATGAACATGCCAAGCATAACAATATGTATAACTCCACATAAACTCGTGTGTGTATGTGTATGTTGTTTACGCAGCTTTCAACAAGTTTTCTATTATATCAAGACCCGTATTAGTTACCAATATTTAATCTTAAACCAGCGAGTCAGTCGGAATGCTAACCGCGCCGACCTGTGCGTCACGGAGGTAAATCCACAACTACCATTGTTTAAATATTTGGTGTGAACCTTAACATTATTCTTGTTCAAAAGTACAGGACATATTTGAAAATTGTTTTGAACAAATAATCTTTTGATGACCTTATACCAAGACTGATTAATCCGATCCATTGAAAGACATGCCACCAGAAGGCAGAGCTAGTTCTGCGTTTGTGTCACAGATGTTCAATGAGTGACCCTCTTTCAAGATTGTTCAATGTTTACCGATCGTTTGCAAAAAATAATTACCTGTTAGTTGGCGGAGCTTGCTTTCCTTATATAAACTTAAAGATAAATTCTAGAATAAAGAATTGCCCGATTTAGAAAGAATTTGACACAGAAGTTTCCTATTTGACCCTCTACCAAAGTTGTTCAAACTATTTTGATCCGTTTAAAAACATGGCCACCAGGGTGGGGGCGGGAGCGGTGTTGTGGGGCATTTTTCCTTATATACATGTATACATTGTGAAGATTTTCTTGTCCAAAAGTGCCCGATATGATCACAAATTGGCACAAAGGTTTATTGGATAACCCTTTTCTTAATTGCTCAAACTATTCAAATCCGATCAAAACATGGCCTCTGGTGAGGGGCTGGTTTTTCCGATTTGTATAAATGCTGAAATATTTGAAAAATCTTCTTGTCTAAAAGAGCTGGCCAGATTTGAAAACTCTTTCAAGGATATTGTTTCATTATATATATGTGTATAGTGACCAAATGAAAAGAGACTGTCTAAAGTCCTGATTGATTTGATTTTTTTAGCATAGATGTTCTTTGAGTGACCCCCCACCTACATCATTAAAATTATTATTGTAACAAAAGTATAATTATATCAGGTGAGCGACCCAGGACCACCATGGCCCTTTTGTTTAAATTATTATTATATATACGTTTTATAATAAAATAAGAAAGACAAAGACTAAACATCAAGCGATTTTTGGAGAATACGTCTGTTAAGCAAAACGTCATTTAAAAGTATGTCATATTGCATATATTTGCAAATTCATATACTATTGATAGACTACATGAACATAAGACAATTGTTGATGTCTTTTTGCTGAATTAATGTTATTGTTATTGTAATGTTTGATGGGTTGGTATAATTTCCGTTGCAACTGTATTAACGTAACATCACAGAGACACGTTTCTATACTTATGTGTTCCTGATTTATTTCGTACCAATTCTTTACACATTTTCTATCAATAAATGGTGTACGAATTATGTTGTTTAACATGGCTTTGTCACTCGTTGCCAATTAATACATAATTTTGCTTGGCTACGAACTCTTTGAAAATTCACTATAAGGCATTGCGCATGACATGTTATGGTTCTTATTACAGAATTTCGAAACAATAACCAGACAACAGTAAAGGAATGTCCAAAGAAAATTATAACGACACTGACAGTACATGCGTCCGCCATTGTGATCCATGTGAAGATGAAGGCATACATTTAAAAGCTATAGGATTCTGTGCTGACTGCAACGATTATCTTTGCGCTGATTGCCATCAGGCACACATACGAAACAAGCTCAGTAGAAACCATGTTCTTAAAAATACAAACATCATTACAAACTCTAGGACCGAGAAAAAGTCGGAAAAGTGTCAAGAGCACCAGAATGAACCTATAAATTGGTACTGTACGTCCCATGGTAATTGCTTTTGTGCCATTTGTAAACAGGTTAACCATAGAAGTTGTAAGGACGTAACATCCATAACACACGTCAGTCAGGGCTTCTTGTTTTCCGACAAACTAAAACTCGTCACAGATCAACTCATTGGATTACAGAAATCGTTTGTGGAAAATGTATCCATAGTGAAAGAGAACACTGAAGATATTGAAAGTCATTATGCGGCTGTCATTGTGGAGATGATAAGAAATATTTCAAAGATAAGAACTAAAGATCTTGAGAGGATGAAAGCACTGGAAGTGACCTGTAACACAACGGCAAAGACGATCGAATCCGTGTTGAACAAGATAGAAATACTGAAACAAAATGGCGAAGAGGATCGGGCTTTTGTTGCATCAAGAAAAGCGGAGTCGCAGTTACAAACATTTGGTGAGAGACTTGTGTCAGTAGTAAACGACAACAACATTACGAAGTATACATATGTTTGCGAACCTATTAGCACTGCAGATGGGATAATAGGGAAAATGATTGCAACGAAAGACAGGCTTGCCGTGAATATTGAAGACGTGAAGACATCAACTGACACATCAGACTGTTGGATTACAGGTATGGAGAGACTTTCTTATAACAGACTTGTTATCGCTGATAGGAACAATAGTAAGATAAAACTAGTTGATATGACAAGCAATACTATTATATCAGAGTTAAAGTTAAACTGGACACCCTGGGACCTGACTAGGATTGATGATAACACAATTGCGGTTACAACCTATGACAAGAAGATTCGAATTGTTTATATATCTGACACAGGAACTGTTCAGAAAACTTTTGACAAAAGTGAAAGTTTAAACTGTGAGGGAATAGTATGTAGAAAAAATGCACTCTTTGTTTCCTATAATGGTCCACGTCAGATAAAAATACTGAACATGCTTGGAACTGTTAAACGAGTCATTGAAAACAAAGATGCGAATGGAACTGTTAGATTTGGTGATGTAGAATACCTGACACAAGGTCATGACATTAACATTCTCTACTTATCAGATTGTACAAGTCACACAGTTTTAAGTATGACACTAGATGGTCAGGTTCTATCAAGTTTTTCACACGAACACTTGCGATCTCCAGCAGGTATCACTGTTGGCAGGGATGGTCGAATATTTGTTTGTAGCTATAATTCAAACAAGATATTTGTGATGTCATCTGACCTTTCTACAGGTCAAGTCTTACTTGATGAAGAGGACGGGATAACACAACCATTCAGCATAGTATACGACAAATGTAAAATATATGTTGGTAGTTATAAGGGAAACTCAATACAAGTATTTCTGGTATAAAAATGTAAAAAGCATCTCACGTAGGTCTTCCTTCTGCTGTAGAGTGTTAGTGTTACTGATACATCTTTTCAACCCAGTTTAACATTATATGTGTTTATGAATCCTTATTATCGGTATTTCCGAGTTGTTTTATTCGTGAGCAATGATTCCAATGATGTTTAACCTGACAGACTTTGAAATTATCAAGTACAAACCGCATAAAAACTCTATAAATAATAGTAATATAATTAAAAAGAGTTTAAATTATTGTTGCAAATTGAGCAATTGACAATCAAAGCTATCGGATTACAAACGTACAACCGTGAGTGGACGGAAATGATGTGAACTCGTGTCGTGATTTGCATTAAGAAATTCATTGAAACGTATTCAATGTCACGTTATCCGAAAAACTGACAAGATAGAAATTGCGGGTACGTCTACAATGTTCGTACATTCAATATTAATCCTAAAGCGTCTCACCCTACACTAGTAATGGGTAAAGCCAATATTCTGTTAACCATTTCCTTAAAACATATGCAATTTAAAGCTGCTACAGCACGCGACTTTTGAAAACATTGTGACAAAAGGAGAACTTGTTCACGAGGATTTCATCCTTTCCAGCACTGTTTTCTACGTTATGTCCATAAATCATACCTACATTTAGCAAAATGTTCCATTTCTAACCTTATGTACTACATATTAAGCATGAGTTGTACCACTTTTAAAAAAAACCAGTTGGTATAAGAGTTCAAATGTTGTCCACATTAACAGTGATATGTTAAATACACTTCATGTAATCCGATGACACTTTGTTTGTAAGAACCATAATCTTTCATTTAATTCCAGTTTTCTTGAGGTTCACATCGCATCCGTGATAAAACATGTTGTAGGCTAGGCAAAATACCGAAAACGTATATTCATGAAAGCTAAAGAGAACGAATAATCTGCACGATGACATTTATCTTGAAACAGATATTTCTGTGGTTGAAATCTGTTCATATCTGCATTTTGCGATGACAATTGTACTCACAATTAACTTTGAATCAAGTGTGTGCAATCAGAGGCGAATCTTTTAGCGATATGTGCCAAACACATAATGAATAGATGAATGAATGACAGATGATCGAAACGGCAAAAAACAGCTATTAGAAAAGCGACATAAGACGCACGGACGCAACATAGTAAATTTGGAAGATATTATACTGAATTAGAAAGTCAGATTATTAAAATCAAAGCAAATCTATGTGAAATTACGATACAAATAAAAATCTATAAAGAGACTATAGATGAATGGTACTGTCTTTTATTTTAGCTTTATTAGGGAACCAAAGTCGGTGCACGGCCGCTTACGACATTAACACACTGGACAAAGTGGATATCGGTTTAAAACGCGTTGGTTATCTAAACATTGGACTAAATTTTCAGATTTATATATAGTCAAAGAATCTAAATTGAAAGATTTGATGAATTGGGCTTCTTCATCTAATTACTTCGTAATGTATCATTGGATGTAAGTAACCAAACCACATTGGGTGTGCCTTTTTTTGGTTCTCGGTTTCAGATACTATCGAAATAATAAAGCGTATGAGGCAGGTAACTAATTCAGTAGAAGGGTTCTCTATTTTACTGTTAGACTAAATACCTTATGAATTTCGCTCAACTAAAAATGTACATACATTACATTAATATACCGTCATTTGTCCTTTTTTTTTAAAAAAACAAACACATGTATATAGAGTGTAAAAGGGGTGTTTTAAAATTAATAAACTTAGGAAGGATACAGAGAAATCCCGATATGTAGTCACACTGTCAGGTCTAAATATCTCCTTGTGATAAACTTTGAAGCATTCCTACAGAAAGCCGCCTAATGGCGGCTTCAAATAATTAGATGTGTGGAAACGAAGGGAATATTTAGATATACAAGGGAAATGTAGACATTGACCTACACATATCGGAGCCACGCAAAAAAACAGATACACATCTTTGTAGGCTAATCAAATAATAATATATATTGTTGTATATATGGAGGAAACGGAACGATAATTTAATATAGATAAGATTAATATAGCAACACTAGGTTGAGTCACACAAGAATAGTTACATCCATGTTTAGACTGGTTAAATAATAATATCGTTGTGTATATATGGAGGAAACGCAACGATAATTTAATATAGATAAGAATGGATAATATTAAATTTTATAGCAACACTAGGCTGAGTCACGCAAGAATAAATACATATATTTTTAAACTGATCAAATAATAATATTAATTCATAATAAATGTCCGTATTCCTGCAAATTGTATATTCTCACCCCACCATTTTACAAACTGTAAGAAACAATAAGCATGTAGCATACATAATGAATTTTCACTTGATATATAACATGTACGTGTCACCTTTAGGATAAGTCAATACTAGAATGTCAGAACAAAAAGTATGTGTTCTACATGACGTCCATGTTGGTCAATTATGACGTGAAGTTTTGTTTAAATTATAAATTACTTTAATGCACATTTCCCTGCAAATTGTGCGGATTTCCCTCTTGAGTGCATTTTTCATCTCATCAATATTTGCAGGAGCAGTATTTAGCACCATATCTTTCAAATAACCCACAAAAAAACTTCAGGGGACTTAAATAATGCAAGTGTGGAGGCCATTCTTGGTCAGTTCGGAAGGAAATGAATTTGTGTCAAAATGTTTTGGACAGCCGACTTGCAATATTCGCTGGTTTTAAATAATGCATAATGGAAATCTGATAAGGCGCAAGTTTTAAATCAAACTTTAACATTCTGTACACACTTGTCGCACTAGCAGAGTTAGAGATATTCCCAAGTATTCCTCTGACGTTGTTGGTGTTTCGCCGATAGCTTCTTTTACTCCTTCAATATTCTTTTCCTTCCTCACCGATTTTGGGTGTCAATGATGTGCATGCCAAATATCTTCTACGGAACTTGATTCTTCAAATCCCTTCACAATGCTCTGTATATGTTTTGTATTTAACTGTCCCAGGTCAGAGTGTTTCATTTTCATTGATTTCATCACAGTTTTAATTGCATTCAAAGTTAAGGTTAACAACTGTACATCACTGTTCTTTGGTTGGTGCCATTTTAAAAAAAGAAACGTCATGAAATATAGTAATTATTGACATCACAACGTTAATGTGTTTTCTCGTACTAATACGCTAAGAGTAATTTATCATTCATGCACTTCAAAATAATACAAAAATTGACTGATTATCTTAAAAAATTACAATGTTATAACAGTTTCTTATAAAGACAGATATTATGAAACACCCCTGTATATATATGAAGAAAGACGATTATACAAATTGACAGCTTTAAAATATATCAACACTAGGCTGAGTCACACAACAATAGATAAAGGTTTAATCCATATATAATATTAGTCTACATGTTTTAGATCGAACGAGCACAATGTAGTCTTCAGAAAGATGAATTTTGGGAATCAGAGCTTACTGATATATATTTAGTTACGATTACGCTAAGATCTTTTAAAAAATCTTCCAAGATCGTAACTTTTAGCCGAGTATTATATCATTTGAATAGAATATAAAAAAAGTATTTGAGAAGAAAATCTGAAACAATCATTTCCTAGATCACTTCTTACACAGTACATAGACTGTCGACATATCTACAGCAGACGAATTCAGCATATACTGTTTTATAATTGCAAACGTCTTCTTTTTCTCTGACATTTACAATTCAGTTTTGAAATAGGAATTTCATTGTTCCATTGATATTATTTGTACAGTTTACTCGAGTCCAAAGTATCGTTCTTCCGATAATATTTTTATCATATATGTTAAATAACTAAATTGTGTGATCGCTGAAGTAGACAATATTTGGAATGTTACTATTTTAATTGAACAATTCTCCCTTTCTTGCCACTGTGTCTCATCTGCCTTAAGATTAAATGAATTGAATCATTGATAAAACTATATGAAGTAATAGTATAAGCTAAGATAAAACGAGCCCGTCCAAGGGAAAGATATTGACATATCTGAACAGTTTAGGTTAAGTTATGTCGACTTATCAAAATCATGATGATAGAAGCTTCTTAAAACCGTGTTGAAGTAATGTGAGATCAGTATTTATCTTGATCAGCTAGTACGGAAGAACTGATGTGACTTTATACTGCTCACAAAAGCCTATTTGTAAATATCCTACGTGGCTCAACTATTATCATTGTATGTTATTATTGTATATTATCATTGTATATTATCATTGTATATTATCACTGTATGTTATTATTGTATATTATCATTGTATTATCATTGTATATTATCATTGTATATTATCATTGTATATTAGCATTGTATATTATCATTGTATATTACCATTGTATATTAGCATTGTATATTTTCATTGTATATTAGCATTGTATATTATCATTGTATATTAGCATTGTATATTATCATTGTATATTAGCATTGTATATTATCATATATTATCATTGTATATTATCACTGTATATTATCATATATTATCATTGTTGTATTATCATTGTATATTATCAGTGTATACATTGTATATTATCATTGTATATTATCATTGTATTATCATTGTATATTATCAGTGTATTATCATTGTATATTATCATTGTATTATCATTGTATATTATCAGTGTATTATCATTGTATATTATCATTGTATATTTTCATTGGATATTATCATTGTATACATTGTATATTATCATTGTATTATCGTTGTATATTATCATTGTATTATCATTGTATATTATCATTGTATATTATCATTGTATATTATCATTGTATACATTGTATATTATCATTGTATTATATATTATCGTTGTATATTATCATTGTATATTCTCATTGTATATTATCATTGTACATTGTATATTCTCATTGTATATTCTCATTGTATATTATCATTGCATATTCTCATTGTATATTCTCATTGTATATTATCATCATTGTATATTATCATTGTATATTCTCATTGTATATTCTCATTGTCTATTTTCATTGTATATTCTCATTGTATATTATCATTGTATATTATCATTGTATATCTGGAGAAAACGGACCGATTGTATGGTTCTGGATATAGATATTAACGGTATCGAAACACTTATCGCGTAATAATGATTCACAGCGTTTTAGACTTATTTACAGAGCAGGCTTAAACATACCTACTCATTCGTATCTAAGATATTGTGTAAGTAAAATGTGACCTGTCTATATTTTCATCAGCATGTACAGGATGTTGTACGCTTCAATCAATCTTGCGTAATTAAAATGTGACCTGTCTATATGTTCATCAGTATGTACAGGATGGCGTGCGTTTCAATCAATCTTGTGTAAGTAAAATGCGACCTGTCTATATTGTGATCAGCATGTACAGGAGGGTGTATGCTTCAATCAATATTGTGTTAGTAAAATGTGACCTGTCTAGATCTTCATCAGCCTGTACAGGATGATTGACACTTCAATCAATCTTTTTAAGTAAAATGTGACCTGTCTATATCTTGATCGACCTGTACGGGATGATGTACGCTTCAATCAATTGTGTGTAAGTAAAATGTGACCTGTCTATATCTCGATCATCCTGCAGGATGATGGACGCTTCAATCAATATTGTGTAAGTAAAATGTGACCTATCTATATTTGTATCCGCATACACAGGATGATGTACGCTTCAATCAATCTTGTGTTATTAAAATGTGACCTGTTTATATGTTGATCTGCCTGGGGAAACCTCAAATTTTATTCTTTCAAAGTTTCTAATAATATACATATCTGTTTGTGTTATGTGCGGACAGCTTTGGTACAAAATCTTAGCTTAGTCTTAGCTCAGTCGGTTGATGCGATGATGTGTTTATATTTCTGACAAGTACGTCTTTGGTTCGAGCCTACTACGGTTTCCCTTTATTCAATTAAGTTGTGATTTATACTTTACTCAAGTTGTCATTATTGTATTTCTATTCTTTTTTTCATATTCACAATAAGTTTATTATATAAAGATTATCAAAATTAGCCGAGAAAAAGTTTTTGAAGTACTATATCATCATCATCATCGTCGTCGTTAACCCTTCTCTCGCTAGCAGTTGCTGTACTATAGCCAATTTCAGAATAGGAAAATAGTTCAATGATACAACTGTCTTGCACATCTGCGGCAACATATGTTGCTCTGTATCCTCTACTTAAATGTATGGATAAAGCTCCAGTCTTCTTTTCATTTATTGTATTAATCACATACATTTCTTAATATTTGTTCGGTATCCTCAGTTTGATTTGGCCCTACATATTTGTCAATAAGGTACAACTGTTTATCAAAGAAACGACTAAAATTATACATTATGATTAGATTGCATGAATACACACTCAGTTTTCGTTAATACTTTGAGATTGGTTTTGTTTGTGGATCATGTCTGGTATAATACGCAATGATACGTCACGGCTTTCCTAAAGCACCAGTCCCACCGAGCTCGCGGACTGTCCCGGAGCGTCCCGGACCGTCCCGGACTAAACGTTGGCCGATCCGGCGTCAGATTCCTGTTGGGTCCTCTTTGGGTCCGGATATATACGGCATAGTCCAGGACAGTACGGGATAGTCCGCGGTGATCCTGGCTGGTCCGGGACATCACCCCGGAAATTTTAAACTGTTTAAAATTACCGCGGTCATCCAGGACTGTCCGGGAGGGTTTCTCAATCCGGGGTAGTCCGGGACTGTCTGTGTATCGACCGTGTTGGCTCCAGGAGGGTCCGTAGTGACACCATGTTGATCCCAGGCGATTCTTGTCGATACGGTATGTCGTGTTGTTCTGGGGTTGTGCGTTTTGGATCCAGTACAGTCCGTAGCTGATCCGGGAGGGTCCGTGGAGCTGCCGTGGTGGTACCGGGTCAGATCTGTGTTGGCCCTGTCTTTATCCGTAAATGTGCCATGGTTGTTCCGGGCTGGTCCGGAGTGACGGTATTTTGTGACTCAATCTCACTCAGGATCATCCCGGATCAAAATAATTATTGATCCGGGACGTTCCGTGTTAGTCTGGGATGATCCATGTTCGGTTGGCTTCCGTGTGACTGTAGCTTAATATGCGGTTACACTATAGTCTCACCAAATCCCGAACCAACACAAAGCACGGGCATATGCTCTGGTAAGACTGTGTGGACGTACAGAGAGTCCTCAATGTATTCAGATGAACTAATACACCCACTAGCTAAACGCGGCTCATTTAAATGTATATCCGAGAGGGAATGTAACCAATTAATCCTTTTCAGAAAGACCAGTTATGAATATAGAAAAGGCGGGAAAAACGGAACAATTATCATGGGCGAATAAGGAATAACTATCCAGCAGATTTTGCAACCTTCTTCTTCAGAAGATAAATTATTCCATTCGTTTGTCATCTATTAAGACTTTTAATTACATATTATCACATTTTACCAAACGTATCTTAAGATTCGCGAAACACCGATAGGATAAGAAGGAAGTTACTGTCTTGATAAATATACATGTATTATATCCAACGTACTCGTAGTATTACGATAGACTGTTCGCATGGTCCAGGACTTGTTAAATAGGTCGGAAGCGATTTTGCATATCCATGAAGCGGGGTGGCGCTTCTTGGAAAATTTTCAAAATCGCGACCGAGCGTTCATACTGCATGAACGCACGAAACATAAGAGTCAATCCTTATATTTACATTTTCCCCTTGCCATTACTTTATTTTATTTGACCTAAAAGTGTTGGCGAACAAGTCTTTAATAACAATGAAGAACTTTTACCGACAACATACGTTCGTTTGAATGAATATATGATATGTATAACGTCGTATATCATTGGTTAAATGGTGTCACACTATTGAAATAAACAATGACATCATTTTCCTTACAGAGGTCAGGAAAGGTCGACCGGTTCATTCAAACTGAACAGAATGTATTTGTACAGTAAATCAAGGGCGATTGTAAATATTGAATGCATAAATGTAGTTGATATGACATTTCCTCGGTCGTCGGCTTTTAAACAATTACATGGGAAATTATAACATATATACAATCAAACATCTTAGTATACACCTTGTTAGAAATGGAGAACTTCTCGAACCACTTTACTTTTTTGTCCACTACACATCGTTTTGAAAAGTTGCCGGCCTCAAAGGGGTCAAAATGGCATTCATATCAATGAAGAGATTTGCGAATTCGAAAGATACTCAACAAAACCCAAACGTTGCGATTATAACACTAAATCTTAGAAGGGTTTGACCTATCCTGTTAAATTATGAAATATTTTTAACTTCATCATTTTCGCACACACACTACACATCTGTAGTAGATGAGTATGAAAAAGCTTAAATACAGATTAATCACTTATCCTGCAACGCATACAGACGCTTTCTAATACGTGTGCTGCAGACTACTTACGAAACATTGTGGCAAAGACAGGACTACGCTCATTATGAGCACCATTTTATCTTTATGGTCAAAATATTATCATAAGGTGTCTGCTACAAAGAGGGGAGGAACCCGCAATCGCCGAGTGCTAAGCGTCGGAGATTTTGAACAGGGCGTCCCGGGTTCTAAAGCCAGTCGCTGCGGACATGGTGGGGTGCCCTATGGTAAGGCACATTTCCCGGGACTAGTTCCGGTGTGTTTACCCAGGGATCGCGCATACGTGAATTGTTGCCGGATATAAATTAATTATAACAATTGTTGTAAAATGAAAACAATTACACGTTAAAGTGTGTTTTTGTTTACTTTTTCTCAAATGAAAACTGTGAAGTCTATGTTTCTAGCATTACTTCTATTGTATATTCTGCTTTCGCAGAGGAATACCTTACACCTAGCAGTCATGTCCAAGGAAACGCTTGTATATTAGAACAATTGTCGAAAGCGGCGTTCAACACGCCGGAGACGCGTGGTAATTATTTTAAGACCCAATACATGGGAAGGTTAGTGGTATATTTGTTGAATAGTGTAGATCCAGATCGACCCATGACTCTGCACAGTGAGGGTGTACATGGGAAGATTTGTAGTAGATGTGTTAAACAGTGTAGATCTAGATCGACCCGTGACTCTTCACATTGAGGTTGCACATGGGAAGGTTTGTTGAACATTATAGATCCAGATCGACCCGTGACTCTGCACAGTGAGGCCGTACATGGGAAGGCTTGTGGTAGATGTTTGAACAGTGTAGAGCCAGATCGATCCGTGACTCTGCACATTGACCCCGTACATAGGAAGTTTTGTGGTAGATGTGGTAAACAGTGTAGAGCCAGATCGATCCGCGACTCTGCACCGGGACCCCGTACATG
>JAUELF010045394.1:0-16999 GCA_031471495.1 Clinocardium nuttallii
GTGTATACACATTACATGTAACTACCAACAAAGATTTATATGGTCTTTAACATCATAGATAGTTTTACATTTATGTTCATATACTTCTACTGCTACTAAATGTTATATATGTACTCATTTAATTGAACAAATGTATATGTACATGAACAATCAAATAATGTGAAATCTGTTGAAATCCGACAAATTACCTATGATACCTCGCATGGTTCCTATTGCTGTTCCACGAACATATGTTACATTCATGGGATATGTTATGATGTGAAGATATGTCGGTGTTTATAATTCTATTCACCTTTCAAAGTAAAACGTATCCCATCATGCTCACTGTACACATTAAAGTTATCAATACGAAAAAAGCACAAGCATTGAAAGTCGTTCTCTTAAAATATTAGATAACATGTACATTTTGATAATTTGATTATGTTAATGTGGCTCGGTCAGAATATGTTCCTAGCATTCCATTGACTACAAACGTCAAGCAAGCGAAAACCCTTGGTATTTACTACTTTGTCTAGAGAGGCCCGTACTTTGGGTCGCTTGGAAACATAGTCGTAAACAGATATTTCATCAACAAATTGATATACTCTGGCCTGTTTCCAAAACAATTATTTAAAAAGTGAATATCATGGAATGATATATCAAAGCGATCATCATCTATAAGGCTAGCAATTGGTGAATCATCAGACCATGAAAAGAACCCACATGAAAATAATTAAAGAAATGTTTCGACGCTGTTTCTTTTATCTTTTTTATGTTGAAATTTTCTATAAAAGTTGTAATCTACAAAATCATCTAAATCAAGACTTGATTTACTATCAGTCGAAGACTCTAACAGAAGGATAACGTGATGTTTACACAAATATGATATAAAGTCATATTCACATAGCTTTCGATCATATAACCCTTTACAATTCAACACTTATACCTTCGGTCCATACTCCGGTTAATATCATGCATCATGCAGGACTAAACCAACGATATATAAAGTATCGAAGGCGATCCATGCCGAATACCCTTGCAGCTGCGCTGCATCACTCTTTAGGATCAAGCGACTTAGTTTATCAATAACCTTTGTGGAAATTGTTCATGTATACTTAAATAGGAGCCATTCAACTATTTCCGTTCCTTCCTTACTATTTCACGATCCTTGAAGGAGGTAGATTTATCAACAATATAACAGCTCATAGAACCCGGAGTTCTATGTTTTACCCCAGTTATGTATGCACTCTTAATCTGCAATGAATTCACAACATTCTGGGTGACTTTCAATCGGTCGGTAATTATATTAATCTAATTTCAATTTCCGAGTCCTTTCGTGTTTTGTGCGTTTCACTTTTCGCAGAATATAAAGTTGTAGCGCATACGTAGTAGTATCTTTTAAATTTGAACAAATTAATTACCATGACGAAACTATTTGATTCAATAAGCGAGTGTTTATATTCATGTATAAATGAATTATGAAATAAATGCCTATGGGAAGATCATTTAGAGTCGTCTGTATTCGAGATTCAACATATTATATATGACTTTTAAAAACACTGTAAAACACAATAGTTACGTGGATCATACTGAACGCTTTCTTCCTTTCCAAAATATTAGCACATTTCTATAAAAACATATTAACATTTCAAAAATGGTTGATATATATTCTAGAAACAGAAAAGTCATTAACATTACGTCACACAAAATCGGACCTTTATAAATTAAAGCAGTAAATAGTTGTGCAAATTGAGTTGTGTTGATTCGGATTTAAATAATGTTAAAACCGCCATAGCGGCTATTTGAACGACTTGAAGTTGACATAATTAAAGTGTAATCAGGGTGCGTAGGGGCACTCATTGTTCTTTAAACTTCGCAGATCACAAAGTTCCAAATGTTTGCTTAATTCGTGTGACCTCGCTATTCTTGTTGTCTGATTGATTATCAGCTAAGTCAAGGATACTGGCATAACATAATACTGTGATCGTACTGTGTAGAGGCATATGTTGCTATTTGATCATAGCATATCACAAAGTCCTGAGGGTAAGTTTAATTCACGTGTCTTCACAGCTCTCAAGCTCTGGTTCATTATCAACGAACGAATCATATACAGGTAGAGCTATTGATCAGGGTTTTATTGTGTTTTCCTTGATTAATGTGGCTAGGTTGCGTAGAGACACGTGAATACTGATACTATTGCTTTACAGGTCACACAGTCCTGACGGTTGTCTTAATTCGCGTGAATTAGCTATTCTCATTATATGGTTGATTATCAGCTAAAGAAACATTATAAAGGCAGGATTATGGATCAGGGTTTTATTTGTGTTTTCATTGATTAATAAAAAGAACCGGGTCATACAATACGTGGGTCTTGCTGAATTTATAACTGTCCGCAATTCTAATCAGAGAATCCTCACTGTTTGACTTACATACATGTTGACGCCCATACATCAGACGACATTTGAAAATGGTTTGACACAAGAAGAAATGGCTCATAATGAATTAATTATCTGTTTTTAGCACAATGTTTTCAATCATTTATCTTTAACTTTAATAAACAATAATTAGTGTTGTTGAGATTCATCTCAAAATCATATTCTGCATATTTAATGTATTCTTGAAATGAATATAAGAAGCATATATGTACCTTTAATATAAACCCTAACATACCCTTTCCTGTTACGGAGATATAATACAACTCCTTTGTATCAGACGCAACACCAATATTTAACCCTTACCCAAATACAACTGTGTTATCGTGATAACCGTTATGTTTATCACCTCCACATATGATAATTGTCCATGGTGACTTAAACGAAATAAAAAATCGATCACCTCTGTATGGAACTGTTGATAAACTAGTCTTCTTATACACATATTTTTGTTCTGTTTAAAGGTCAATGTGCAACAGCATGGATGATCATTACCACACTTTATCGCTCCGTCTTTATGAAGTTCTAGATTGGATTGGCGCTTCAGAAGAGATGAGGGGCAAATACAGAGAACACGCAGTAGTATATGAAATAGTATCGGCCATGGCATTATGCAGCAAACAATATTGTGGTTACCTATTAGGAAGTAGCTGCGAGGGTACAACAACAACAGGGCTGAATTCAGACGTAGACTATCTGGACTGTTATCGTGAACCTGTTGTAGAGAAAATCTATGATGCACCACAGCACGGTGAATCATTCCTATTAGTGACAGATGACACGACTAGACCCGGATATAGCAAACTTCAAGTAGTCTCAAACAAGGTTCCGATTTATCACCCGGACACGTCTATTATAAATGAGTGTGTACCCGATCAGTACGGCAGAATGTGTTTACCACACGTATATTGCGATTATATTCGAGAGATAAATGGACCTGCAAGTACAAGCACAGGCATAATTGGAGAAATAGATCATGACATAGTGTTCTCATTGAGATCTCAGCACATACCTAGTTTTGCTACTTCCTGGGTAACTAGGGTCACCAGCTGCAATCGGCTAGATCAAACAGAAACAAAAGTACTAACAGATTTCGGGTGTTTTTTTGTCGGGAAAAATCATCCATCAAGTGAAAATGGTCCGATTGAATGGAGGCTTTCATTTTCACTCCAGGAACGTGAACTCATGTCTATCATTAACCCGACTCAGCACAAATGCTACATCTTACTTAAAATGATCAAGAAAGACATAATACACCAATTTGTACCCGATTCGATTTCGTCGTACCACTGTAAAACATGTTTGTTATATGCAATTGAAAGAACTCCATTTCCATTCTGGAACCGTAGAAACCTTCTAGAATGTGTGCTTGTTTGTATCAAACTACTGTTACACTGGGTAAAGAAGCAATACTGTCCTAATTACTTTGTTCCGAATGAGAATATGTTTGACATATTTGAGCATAGAACTCTACGACATGTACAAACTGTCCTAGAGGACATGGTGAACAATTGGTGCAGCTTTATCTGGTCAATAAAATGTGATGGCATATGTAATGTGATGGTAAAAGTGCTATTTGGGTCCGGTCCTAGTATAATGAGGATAAAGCTAAATAATGTTTCTGAAAAAGCACTTTTAATGTATTTAAACCTTATTCGATCACTTCGGCGTAGTGCATTGGAAATGCTTGAGCATTGCAATAGTAAAGCAGCTAGTAATTATATGTTGGAATTACACTCAATGCAAACACATATTTTTGAAACTGACTGTGTAAGAGATCATTCTGAAAAAGAGACCAGACAAGCAATACGATACTTTCTTCCCCATCTACGCCTACATATAGCACAAGGTTTAGCTAGTATCATGCTGTCTACCATAGATACGCATCGGTTAAGCATGTTGTTTGGTTGGTTTAAGTATTACATAGAAGATAGTAAAAACTGTGATACCATCTCCGCGTATTTGATAATTGCTTCCTACTCTTTGCAGAGTGACCTGAACGATATATCTGAGAAAATTCTTCTTCAGTGTGAAACGTCTTTGAAGTCGCATGTAATTTTAGTATGTACATGCTTTATATCCAAGATTTATGGTAATAGAGCATTTGATGAACTTGTACGGATGTTTGGCTCACAATACATTTCATACACGGAGTTTGTGAGAACATGTACAACTGGATGTTTAGTATTTTTACCTCACCAGGCAAATATTGTACCCCCAGCGTTACACTATGAGATGTATCGTTCAGTTTCTACACCACCTGATTCTAGGGATGACAAGACGGATTTTTGGTTTGACTGGATTGTTGTGGATTCAACTGTGTACCTGTACTTCATGCAGTATATCCTTTATTCAAAAACAAACAAGCCAGTCTACAAACAACATGCTGTTGACAACTTAGTTCACGTTATAAACACAAATCAATACCTTGGACATACAGAAACAGCCTGCAATTTGGTGGGATGGATATACAAGCAAGAAAATAAACTACAAGCAGCTATGGAGTGTTTTTTAACATCCTGGAGAATCAAACCCTTTCACAATGCTGCTAAATGGCACGTGCTAGAACTGATTCGTTCCATTTATAAAGTTAATGCAGACAGTGACCTGTTCTAATTGAGCTTTTATCATAAGAATATATTCGGTCTTGTTGTAGTTTTGGATCATATAACCTTGAATCGGACCTAGGTCATGTCCTATCTAAAAAGCATCTTCATCACCCGATATTTATCTCTATCATCCCCATTGTTTTCATTGAGATTGCGATTTTCATTTACGTCACTTTCGGTTTAAGAGCACCTGTTAAAACATGATTTCATAAAATGGGCGTTACGTGAGATACGGTAAACCACACAACCTCAATCGTCTATAACATCCCTCGTAGTGGACATTGCTCGATATCCCGACTGAAGCGCCAGTTTATATGAATAAGAATTCCTTCGTTATAATGTTTCGTTGTCTTTGTTTAATCGGTCTCACGACTCCTTTTAGTTATTATATTATTGTCATATTTTCTTAATTTTACTGAATAATTACTACACTGGATCTAATTCATATGCTCGTATTTCTGTTTGCAATCGTTTGCAGAGCGTATGATTATTAATAATCTATATAGTGTTACGGGATATATATATTTACTTAACGGTTTCTAAGGACAGTGATTTATTACCTTATAAGAAAACGTATCACATGAGTTTTAACATTTTTACTAATGGTCGTCATTCGACTTTGGCTTCCATTAAGGCCTGATGTATATTTTACAGATCTTAGTAATTGCAAGCGTGAAAAGGAAACATATTATTTTGCAAAGAAATGGAATATCGGTGAAAATGTCTTTATTGATACAACACAAACAAGTAAAATATATTTACGTCACGGTTTTTAAAGACCGTGATTCATTGCCTTATAAGGAAACGTATCACGTCAGTTTTAAATTGTTACTTAGGGTCGTCATTCGACTTTGGCTTTCATTAAGGCCCAATATATTTTGAACTTCGGTGGTTGCCAATACAAAAGGTTGGTATTAATGTGTCGTGGCTGATAAATCACATTAATATATATGTGTGTAACGTCACAAACGACCTTCTGAATGTGCGACAATCGAATATCAAGGTCAACTGGTGCCTCTGCCTTACCGAGACTGACCAGGATAATCCCAGTTCGTCAACTTGTCATGCAAGCATCTGAGATGCCTTTGAGAACAGGGATGATTGTTATCGTGATGACTTTAATAGTATCGTCATGCGTATTTCGTATAATGTTAAACAACTGTCCATGGTCACTAAAACGGAATAGGAGAGAACAGAGGTGATAACATAATAATTGAAAACATAAATATGATGTATTATCGTGATGACTGTTAATTGCACACTCTTCAAATATTGTTTGCGTATGGCGTATGAGGTTTAACAACGGTCCATGGTGACTAAACAGAATCAGAAGAGCAGGGATGATAAGATAGTAATTTGCATACTTATGTTGTGTTATCGTGATGACCGTTAGTTTCATGGCCTCAAAATATCGTTTAGCGTATGACGTACACCATTTAACAAAAGTCCATAATCACTTTAGCGGAATTTTAGAGATCATCGATGATAACACACACACTAATTGAAACGTTATTATGACATAGACATAGTCAATGGTTTTATTAACGAATACATAAACATACATGTATTTTGTTACAATAATAAATAAAAACATAATTTCATGATAATTTTAAAAGAATAAAAGCGCAATTGACACTTTAATGGCGATCGTATAGAACATCCTGCAAGGAAACAAGCAGTATCTTCAATTAGGCCTTACGATTTTCAATAAAAGTGGACTCTGATGCTGGACAATTTGAGAAAAGCGGCATCTTTTGACAGTAGAAACTTGTAGAAATGACTAAATTATCATAGAAAGGAGAGAAAACAGTATTCATTTGTTTAGTGTTTGTTTCAATGATGTCAGATTTTGAACAGGTGTGTTCAATTTAGTTTTTTCGCATTGCGGGTTTTCTCACTTTATTTACAATTTGGGAAAAGTAAAGGTTTATTTCCAACAGACTTGAATACACTGTTTAATTGTTTTAGAACGTGTATAACTTGTGTGTACACTTAAACCTTTGTAAACCAGTATTATCATCTAAACGCTTTCGCATATTGCAACACCTACGAAATAAAGCGTTTATAATATTGAGATTTGAGCACAATCGACACCAGTCTCGCGGGCTATTTATAGAACATTCTGGGGTTCCAGAGTTTTTTTATTTAGTATCGTGAGAGTTCTTTAAAATGCAGATAGAACGCACAATGACATGTATTACCTGCCAAAATATGAAGACATATTTAACTCAATGTTGATATGATCTCGATAAATCTCATATATTAGTATCAATCCGATACCAAAGTAGCACTGACATGATTTTTATTAATTTTGTCTGCATCACTGATGGAACTATATATTTGGCGGTTCAACTGGTGTAGGTAAAGTGTTTTACAGGAGTGTATAAAGAGTCAACGGGTTGTTAAATAATGGGGGGGGGGGATAAAAAGCAACCCAAAAAACAACAACCATAACAGCATGAATGGATATACGTTCGACATATATGCTTGAAAAAGTAGTTTACGTTTATACTTAATTTCGCATATGTATTACTTATACCTGGTATTTACTACTGTATCCTGTACATATATAAATATATGCAGATTGACATGCGCAGTTCAGACACGAAGGATAAAAAATCCGTATCTACACGAGATGTAAAATACAATATTGTGACGTCAAACAGTGCGCTTTCTACTTTCAGCGAGGTTCCCGTTTTGAATCTCCGCGACGTTGTAAAATATGCAGACAACCAGTACTAGTACGGACAATTTTTTCTATTGTATGTATAAAATAAAGAGGGCTTAATAAAACTCGCAAATAAAGATGATGTTTTTATTTTCTCCAACAAAACAATGGAAATTTAATTTGATAATGTTATTGGGCGATACCTATGTATCAGAAAACTTTCTGGGGCGTGGCCTAATTATTGTAATAAATATTCATCAGCCATTCAACCTTTTCATTTCAAGATTACAAAAGTGTTTCCCAAATTAAAAAATTAAAAAAATCCACGCAACTTCTAGTGCAATACAAACCCTTTTATTACTCTCGTATAACATAATATTCCGTATATATCATCCAAAAGTCGATAAAATCTGGATTATTTTATTAATCTTTCTGTTGAACTAGTCAATATCATAGGATAATATCTCATATAAATCAATATATATAAGGCAGGCAATTCGCGATTGATCAGACAATAAACGGAGCCAACATTTAAATTATAATCTTAAAAATTAAAGAAATGTTTCGCCGCTTTTTTATGGCTGTGTTATGTTGAAATGTTCTATATTTGGAATAGTTTATAACACCGTCTACTTCAAGAGTTCAGTTTATATGAGTCGAAGACTCTGCGAGAGGGATAACGAAATTGTTTCTCAGATATTATAAAAGTCAGGATCACATAGCTTCCGATCAGTAACCCGGTACAATTCTACACTTATACCTTTGGTCCATTCTCCGATAAATCTTATGCATTACGCTGGGCTAAACCAACCATATATAAAGTTTCGAAGGCGGTCCCAGGCAAACGCCCTTGCTGCTTTGCTGTATTAATCTTCAGGACCAAGCGATTTTATTTACCAATAATCTCTAGAAAAAGTGTTCATGTATCTTTAAATTGGAGCCATTCAACTTTATGACATATTGTGACACAAGGAGGTACCACAAATATATAAAATAATCGCGTTGTGTTTCTATATTTTATTAACTATTATTCAACTAAACATTATTCTACAGTATTAAGTCAGATACGTTTGCTCATGTTGAAATTTAAGCCGAGAAGCCCAGCAGTAGAGTAAGCAAGCCCAGCATTAATGACTGAGCGCGGTTATATACCCTGGCCTGTCTCACCTGGCCTGTCTCTATGGTGACATTGTGTGTAAGGAAAGTATGAGCGTGGCATGTTCGCCGGGGGCTATTGTGTCACACTTCTGTCCTTACTATATATCGACCTATGAAGACGGTAGGTTTAGCTGCAATTGTACGGCTCGTAGAATCCTGATATAAATGTTACCTGCCGTAACAAAAACTGATGTAATTTGGAAGTTAGACAAAGACTTAGCTTAAGCATGGGCATGTCAGCACATACCAAGTTTCGCTAAATCCTGGGAACTAGGGTTAACAGATATAATCGGCAAAATCAAACACAAATAAAATTGAAGACGGTAAGTTTAGCTACAATTTTACGGCTCGTAGAACCCTGATATCGATGTGACCTGTCTTAACAAGACCTGGTGTAATTGAAAAGTTAGATACAGACTTAGCTTTAGCAGTGGCAGGGTTAACAGCTACAATCGTCTAAATCAAACACAAATGCAATTGATGAAAGAATTCGGGCCTCTCTTCGTCAAATTAACATATACATGTACATATATGTTTGAATTTCTTTGAGTCGACTTTTAGTTATGTAATAAGCCTTTTATCTCTTATTAACATAGTTGTCGGAAACGGACTCAGAGTGTGACCAGGCTGGGTTACCCAAGACGCATACTGATGCCTGATCATCGGACATCACAAAGTTTTGATCAGTTTCATTCACATGACCTATCTACTCTAGTTCTCTACTTGGTAACCAGTAAAAGAAACGTATAATGGTATGGTTATGGATCAGTTCCTTATGTGTATTTTGTCCGTGATTAACGTGATCAGGCTGTACAGAGACACATACTGATTAGTTCTGTATAACTTAATATCATATATATTGTATATAATTAAACTTGTAAGAAGCAGTTTTCTTGCATAATCCAATATACTGTATCGTTGGAAATATAAACATATAAAGGAAGGGTAACGTGTCCGGACTTTATAAGATAAGACTGGGATCAGACTGCGTATAGTCACATATTGTAATTTAAACTACGCAGATCTCATTCGTAAATCTTCGTATTTCTTGTTTTCTGTTTCAAAATCAATTACAGAAACATATTATGTTTGAGTTACGGGTCTGGACTTAACAAAACAAGTCCGTGATCAGACTGCGTACAGTTACTAACTGATATTTGACCTTCGCATACCAAAAATTCCCAGGGTTGGTTTAATTCCTGTGAATTCCCGCTCTCTAGTGGTTTGGTTCATTATCAACTACAGAAACAGTTACTGTACTATTTGGAGGCAACATTGAAATACAGTGATCAGACTGCGTAGTGATCATGTCATTTTTCAACCTGTTTACCGAACTCAATTGTCCTGGTCTGTTTTTAGAGATAGGAAACAAAAATAGAAAATGACGAAGTAAATTTCAACCCGTTGTTTGAGGTATGCGTGAGGCTGAAATATTTACACAGTGATTAAATGTAAGACAACATATTGAAATCGTTGAAACATTGTGGACAAAGGGGATTTTGGCCTATTGGAGCAATTGCTCCATTTGCACAATGTTCTCAAATGTTTATGCTGCACAAAGCGAATAGTTGTCGGACAGAGTTACCCTTTTCCCACATACAGACATGTTTTGAAAATATTTTGGCAAAAGGACTATTGCTCGAAACGTGTAATTCTTCGTGTCCACCTATGTTTACAACCTTGTTCAAAATTGTAACCCATATGATTTCCACACTTTTTCTGCAGTGTTTTTGAAATGTTACAATCAATGCAAAAAAACATAACAAAAAAGGTAATAATAGGTATACAGCCATTGGAAACACGCAGAATAAAATGAGGAAATTATCTCTAAATAAATAAAGTTGAAAACATTGTGACAAATGAAGAAAATTGATCATATGAACAAAAATTGCACTTGCCTTTATGTTTTCATTAGTTACACGTGGGAAAGGTTAAACATGAATGAATGGCTAAACGAGCTTTTACCCTTTCCAATATACAGCACACATGGGTCAGGTGACTATGAACTCTTCAAAGAAAAAACACAGAAAGTCTTTTTAAATATAGCATAATGGAAGCATTTAAATTATGTTACTTTTGGCGGGTACCTAGAAATGTAAACTTTAACATACTCGTTCATATTTTCATATTTTCTTTGGTGGAATACAATAATAACCTCTTGCACCAGACGAAACCACTGTGAAAAGGTGAACTTGCTCATGAAACATTCAAAGTGTAGTGTCATGAAGTATTGTCAGGGTTATGAAATACTTATTTTAGTATGACCACTGTATGGACCCATCAACAAGAGAACCGACGGACGGGACATTTCGACGCGAGGGGGTCGAGATCAGGATACACCCTTAGACAGTATAATCAGGATATTCTCTGTTCGACAACTAGTCGTAGAGACCTCTTGAAGATAGTTTTTCGAGAACGTTTATGATAGAAGTATGATAATGACGTAAACGAGATGAAATCAACGCTCAAGGTACAACAATTGTGTCGAAAAGTTCACTAAGCAATCCAAACATCAGAGTATTTGCTACCAAATGCGATGACTTTGAAACTTACGCAGCCTTTTAATCAAAGTTAAAGAAATATACGTAATATACTGACATCTTATATTGAAGTAAACATTAGTATAGATAGTCCACAGTATAATCGTTCAGCAAATTGAGGATTCGTTTGAATGTCTATTCTAGCCATTAACTTGGAGTACATTGCGTCACAGACTGATATTGGTCAAGTCCAAGTTCTTTTCAATCTGTTATTCGATCTCAATAATCGTGGTCTATTTATATATACAGGAAACATTTTTGCCTAAAATAGAATTTATCCCCATAGTTTATGAGTTTATTCATAGACAATGTTTAAATAAACTGGATGTGTCGGATTCCTTTTATCAACTTACGTTCTATTGATTCACATGTACACAGCCTGAAACCAAGACAGTGTTAATGGGGTTTCAATTTAAGTCGTGCCAGTTATATAAACTGTGAAGAAATTGAGTGACACATTTATATTTATAGACATTGCAAACATAGTATGTATAGGCGTAGAATACCGAATAAGGTTTATTCGTTTTGTAAAATTTACCGAAATACAAAAGGAGCTACGTTTTGTGTATGCAAGCTGTTTATCTAGTAATATTTATTTCCAGTTCGGCTTGTACTGTATGCGTGTGTTGATAGTGATTTTGATTGTTGTTGATGATTATGCAAATTGATTGTGGTTGATGATTATACAAATTTTGAAAGCTTGACAACAGTTAGAATGCAGAGATCATTCTTTAACTTTATTTATCTGGGTGTTTTAGATCTCAGGAATTGAATTGGAAAGTGAATGACGTGAAAAGCAACGGGCACGGCTCTGTAATGTAAATACAGACTAGAATCAGAAAAACAAATATCTCATGAATAAGCTTCAAATCACTAACAGTCATATAGCTTATGTAATAACAAACAATATACATGTTTATACCAAATCACACAACTCTGGATTTAATAATTATTCAGATATGCCCAATGTTCTACTTAGAAACAAACAGACGAGCATTGGTGTTCGGACCGTTGCCCTTGTCTCGATATATCTATAATCGACTAAGGACCGGTCAAGTCCATTTAAAATTCAGCATATCGGAATGGTTAATAAAACATCATTCTGTACATTCCAGGCAGCATTTACTTTGGACGTCGTGCATGACGATCACAACACTGATTTGTTATATAGACACAGTATCTCCTCGTAAACAACGTTATACAGGCGTGTACGGTCTACGACATGTTTGTTTGTATTGTATGTATAATTCACAATAGTACCGGTCCATGTATCCTGAAACCAGAGAGTCAGTCGTAATGCTAACCAAACGACCCTGAACACCAAAGAGGAAAGTCATTACTGTCATATTTAAATCCGTTGGTATAGTCCTGTCGGGAATCGAACCCGCGACTGAGAACTATGGACAAACTATCTTTATAAAAGTGTGTGGATGCACATACTTATTCTCAACACATAAATACATTTAAAGATACTTTTTTCATTTCATGTGAGAATACTTTTTTCCATTTCATGTGAGAATACTTTTTTTTATTAGGTCCGTGAAGTTAGGTTGACGAGTGACGAATTGACGAGTGACGAACTGTGACATTTTTTTAGGTCCGTGAAGTTAGGTTGACGAGTGACGAATTGACGAGTGACGAACTGTGACATTTTTTCTAAAAACTTTATTTCTTTCTTTATTTCATGTGAGAATACTTTTTTAATTTATGTATTTACATATTTATTTAAGTAATAGTATGTCAATTAGTTATATGGATTCTATATTTCCATATTTTATTCATAGTTTATGACAAGATACATGAACATGAATATATTATGCGATATGTAGTAATTTACTAGGCACGATAGCATAAACATTGTTATTGTAATATAATTGAGAAAACTTAAGGAGAAAGTTCTATGTTATATATATATAAAGATATCTTAAAAACGAGATCACCTTCGAGGGTATGTTACAAATGCGCCTGAGTTTACATTATCAAATGTCTTTCATACCGTATTCAATTACTGTTACCAACAATATGCACCCGTTAATATGAAAACCTATGTATATATACACATTACATGTAACTACAAAAAATGGTTTATATGGTCTTAAACATGATCGTAATATATACATTTATGTTCATATACACTAACTGCCACTAAATATTTGATCATCACAGATGATGAGCCTGTAATCAGGCACAAACTGATCTTTGATCATCGTAGATCACAAGACTGTGATCAGGCATTCTAGAGTCTCATACCTATATCTTTGATCATCACATATCACAAAGTCCCGAATGTTGGCTTATTCGTGTGACCTCGCTATTCGTGTTATCTGGTTGATTATCAGCTATAAATATATGTGTGAACAATGAAAACTGTTTGCCTTACATTAATCTTTTACAAACAAATGCTCTTTCTGACACCCATAGAGCATACGACGTTTGCCAAAAGAATGATCTATGTGGGAAAGCAGCCAGTTGCTTTGAAAGATTGTCGCGTTAATTACTGGTTTGTCAAAACCAGGAAACACATGGGTAGGATTACTGGCCGTCGTGATATGATTAAGACAGTGTTAAAAACGGCGTTAAACCGCAACCAATCTGTCAATCAATCAATCAATCAATCACAATCACAAATCAACCAATCAATCAACAAAAATAGAGCAAAAGAAGGAACAGCTCATAATAAGAAAATTCATTTCTGTTTGCCACAATGTTTTCAAAAATTTATCTTTAACTTTTGTAAACAATAACCTTTTGTGTTGAGATGATCTTAAAGTCATATGCGGCAGATTTGTTTATGCTGGAAATGGTTAAGATAAGCATGTATGTACACTTTGGTGGGAAGCTTGAAACCTTACCCATTACATGTTTCCTGTAACGGAGATACCAAAAGACCCATTTTTCACCAGACGCAACACCAATATTTAACCATTACCCACAAACAACAAAACTGCAGCAGTCGATTTAAAAAAATAATTTGGGCAAAACTACGGGAAACATCAAATAATGAAAGCGTTCTGAGAAGAGTTGAAAACATTATGACACAAGGTATGATTGCTCATGAAGCATTTCAAATACAATTTCATTGATTATTCTTAGGGTTATAAAATACTTTTATTAGTATGACAACCAGATAGATAATATGTGATGCACCACAGCAGGGACTATCATACCTCATAGTGAGAGATAATACAACTACACCCGGATATTGTAAGCTACAAGCAGTCTTAAACAAAGTTCCGATTTATCATCCCGACACATCCATTGCAAATAAATGTACACCCGATCAACACGGCAGAATGTGTTTACTACACCTACATGACATTGATGATGAATTTCGGGAGATAAATGGTCCTGCTCTAACATGTACTGGTGTAATTGGAAATCCAGATAAAGACTTAGTTATAGCATTGGATTGTCAACACATTCCTAGTTTTGCCAATTCCTGGGTAACTAGGATTACAAGTTGCAATCGGCTTAACGAAACACAAATACAAATATTGACAGAATTCGGGTGTTTCTTTGTCGGAAAAAAACATCCATCCAGTCAAAATGATCGGTTCGAGTGGAGGCTGTCATTTTCACTCCAGGAACGTGAACTCATGTCTAGCCTTAACTCTACCCAGCATAAATGCTACATCTTACTTAAAATGATAAAAAAAGATATCATTTGTCAACGTCTATCCGAATCGATCTCGTCGTATCACTGTAAAACGTGTTTGTTATATGCAATTGAAATAACTCCTTGTGAATTCTGGACCCGTAGAAACATTCTACAATGCACGCTTCTTTGTATCAAACTATTATTACACTGGGTAAAGGAGCAGTTCTGTCCAAATTACTTCATTCCGAATGAGAACATGTTTGACAGAATTCATCATAGTACTCTACGGCAGGTGCAGTATGTCATAGAGGACATGGTAACACATTGGTGCAGATTTATCTGGTCCATAAAATGTGACGACATTGGCAGTGTGATGTCAAATGTACTATTTGGGAGTGGACCTAGTATAATGAAAATTAAGCAGAATAATGTGTCTGGAAAAGCAATATTATTGTATCTTAACCTTATTGGATCACTTCGGATTCGGCCATTGCGGTCAATCCTTGAGCAGTGTAACAGTATATCAGCTAGTCGTTCTTTTGTAGAATTACACTCAATGCAAACACATATTTTACAAATTGACTGCGTTAGAGACCATACTGAAAAAGAAACCAGACAAGCAATACGCTACTTTATTCCCCTTCTACACCTACAAACAGCACAATGTATAGCAAGTAGCATGTTGTCTACGATAGACACGCATCGGTTAAGAATGTTGTTCGGTTGGTTTAAGTATCATATAGAAGAAAGTAAAAACTGTGATACCATCTCCGCGTATTTAATAATCGCTTCTTACTGTTTGCAGATTGACAGGAACACTATCTGTGAGAACATTCTTCTTCAATGTGAATCGTCTCTGAAATCATATGTTTTATCAAAATGTGGTTGCCCAAAAACCGGACAGATATATCGGAATGAGGCATTTAATGAACTTGAGCGATTGTTCTGTTCACAAGACATTCCATACACGGAGTTCGCGAGCAAATGTACAGCTGGATGTTTAGCCTTTCTACCTCATCATGCCAACATTGTTCCTCAAGCCTTGCACTCCGAGATGTTTCGTTCAGTTTATACACCGCCTGATTCTAGGCGTGAAGCCTATGATTTCTGGTTTGACTGGATGGTTGTGGATTCGAAAGTGTTCCTGTACTTCATGCAATATGTCCTGTATTCAAAGACAAACAAGCCCATCAATAAACAAAATGCTGTCAACAATTTAATTCAGGTTATAAACACAGATCGTAACATTGGACACGAAGAAACGGCCTTTAACGTGTTGGGATGGATATTTAAGCAAGAAAATCAAATACAGCGAGCTATGGAGTGTTTTCAAGCATCCTGGAAAATCAGACCCATTCACAATGCCGCTAAATGGCACATGCTAGAATTGATTCGTTCGTTTAACAGTTTTAATTCGAAAAGGAATTCTGCTTCATAGTGAATATGAATTGTTTATAAAATCTGACTTATATTATTTTGTATTCAGAGTTGTCCATTTACAAATATATACATTTGTACATACTTTGCCAATGGGAAAATATTAATCTTCATGATAAAAAAACCCTCGCTCTATTAGAGAAAGTTTCTCTGTATAAAAGTAACATGAACAATTGAAAGACCATTTCGAGGAGTCTGTATTAAAGTTTTAAAAATATATATATCACTTTTCGAAAATATTTTGGGAAAGATTTACATTGATCATATTGAACGCTTTTTCCTTAGAGATGACCATTGACCGTTGAATTTGATAGTTGCACCATTTTATTGTGTCAAAACAAAACTGTGGTCATGCCAAGCAGGGTTTAAATAATGTTACATCCGTTGTATTTGATAGTTGCACCATTGTATTGCGTCAAAACAAGACTGTGGTCATGCCAAGCAGGGTTTAAATAATGTTACATCCGTTGTATTTGATAGTTGCACCATTTTATTGCGTCGAAACAAGACTGTGGTCATGCCAAGCAGGGTTTAAATAATGTTACATCCGTTGTATTTGATAGTTGCACCATTTTATT